>MU223137.1:3258740-3273089 GCA_018584345.1 Thuja plicata | reverse complement strand
TCAATCTCCTTCATTCATACATGTGGCATGCCCACTGAGACAACCTTTGATCCTTTATAGATTTGGTTTTCATTTGATTAATGTTATTATTTTGGTGTTACACCATGTTTGAATAGATCTAAAATTAGTTTTCATGCTTTGTTTATAATCCTTGCAGTCAATGTCATGCGGTTCTTCATACTTCTTCATACTCCTACCATTCAATCATACTCCAAACTCCATGTTATGCATCCTTCATTAAATAGGCTTCTGCAACCACAACCATCAACCTTGGTTTCATAGGTGATCCTAACTCCTCTAAGGACCCCAACACACTTTTTTCACCCATATACCAAGCCACAAACTCTTCCTTCAAGACATTCTGTCTCCTTCACAAATTTGTCCAATCATACACTGTCCTAGTAGTACAACAACAAGGCTTTTTAAATATTTTCTCAAAATAGTTCCAAAACTCTCTTAAAACCAATCACATATCTGAATATCCTTTTTCAATCGCATTAACATATCTCAGAACTGACCCCTTGTGTTTTGGACCATCCTACTCAACTTTGCCACTATCAGTGAACTAAGAGGGCTAATTCAATCGCTTTTCCAAAGCAACTACTAATGCATCTTCACCCTAGACCTTGATACTTTCAACAGAGTCATAAAATGACCCCAAACTATGGATTCCATAACTAATTTGATTATAAGAACTCTCTAAGTGCAAAATCCCTAATCTGCTTCTCAACAACCCCTAAAATCTAGGGCTTGGTCAATGTATGACCTCCCAACACCATAGCCTCAAATAAATGGATGATTCACCATCCTTATACCATCCTAACATGGATTCAAACACAAAATCACCCCCTCTAATGGCCAACCATGCATGCAACCCTTCAATACTGTCAAACTCACTCATTCATCGATAATTTGGGGCTTTTGATGTTACCAAGGGTCTGAGACTAATTAATTTCATATTTGGGTGTTTTAGGACATAATTAACTACTATACAAGAGGGGGAGTCTTTGGGTTAATTTTATGATCTAGTTCCTTTGTAATTTTGCCTATTTTTGTGTATTTTTGAGGTCTCAAAGTTGTAACAGTAGGGTATAGTCCAAAACAACCTACCTCTTTCTTTCCATATGTTGGAAATATTGATAAAGGGTGTTTGAAAACCCCATTTTTAACCAAGTGATTCAAAAAAATTTGGAGTTAGGGGTTTTGGAAGGTCGTTGATGTCCTAAAACAGTGAACTAGGTCTCCTAGCAAATTTCAAGAATTTTGTACATAATCCATAGAATCTGACTCCATAATCAGTTGATTCCTTCTGAATATGGTTTAATTAGGTCTCTTGTGGCATTAGAAACCTTGATTCAAGTTTTTGGGTTGAAATCTCATTTTTAGTTAGTGCACCTTGGGAACACTTCGATCCGACATGCGCCAGAATGTTCTTGGTGCTATGCGAGTGAAGAAAGGTCTCCCATAGAATTTACCTATCCAACTAGAGCTGATGGAGCTAATGGTTTGGTCCCATGACAAATGGTTTGAAAGATGCACCATTGAGCAACTTTCAACTGAGCAACAATGTCACATTTTGCACCAACCAAGATCTGGTCGCCAAATGAAATCAGAGTGGAATATCCCAAAACTGAGTGACATGCTTGTAGGCCTTCCCAAGATGGTCCTTTTTCACTTCATGGATATTTGATATCTCTCACGAGATCCGAGATATGGATCTCCAAAAATTTCTGCCAAATTTGGCTTAGTGCACCTTGGGAACACTTCGGTGTGACATGCGCCGGAATGTTCTTAGTGCTACGCGAGTGAAGAAAGGTCTCCCCTAGCATTTACCCAACCAAATGGAGCTAATGGAGCTGATTATTTGGTCCCATGATGAATGGTTTGAAAGATGCATCATTTAGCAACTTTCAACTGAGCAACAATGACACTTTTTACACCAACCGAGATCCGGTCTCCAAATGGAATCAGAGTGGAATCTCCCAAAACTGAACCAATTTCTTGTAGGCCTTCCCAAGATTGTCCTTGTGCACTTAATGGATCTTTGATATCTCTCATGAGGTCCGAGATATGGATCTCCAAAAATCGCTGCCAAATTTGGCTTAGTGCACCTTGGGAACACTTCGGCCTGACATGCACCTTAACATTCTTGGTGCTACGCAAGAAAAGAAAGGTCTCCCCTAGTGTTTAATCAGCCAACTAGAGTTGATGGATCTGACGGTTTGGTCCCATGATGAATGGTTTGAAAGATGCACCATTGAGCAACTTTAAACTAAGCAACAATGACACTTTTTGCACCAACCGAGATCCGGTTGCCAAATGGAATCAGAGTGGAATCTCCTATAACCAAGCCATGTTCTTGTCAAAATTCCCAAGATGGTACTTGTGCACTTCACAGATCTTTGATATCTCTCACGAGGTCCGAGATATGGATCTCCAAAAATCGCTGCCAAATTTGGCTTAGTGCACCTTGGGAACACTTTGGTCCAACATGCGCTAGAACATTCTTTGTTCTATGCAAGAAAAGAAAGGTCTCCCCTAGCATTTACCTAGCCAACTAGAGCTGATGGAGTTGACAGTTTAGTCCCATGACAAACAGTTTGAAAGATGTGCCATTGAGCAACTTTCAACTGAGCAACAATGACACTTTTTGCACCAACCAAGATTCAGTCGCCAAATGGAATCAAAGTGGAATCTCCTAGAACTGAGCCACATTCTTATAGGCATTCCCAAGATAGTCCTTGTGCACTTCATGGATCTTTGATATCTCTCACGAGGTCTGAGATATGGATCTCCAAAAATTACTGCCAAATTTGGCTTAGTGCACCTTGGGAACACTTCGGTCTGACATGCGCCAGAATGTTCTTGGTGCTACGTGAGAAAATAAATGTCTCCCCTAGCATTTACCCAGCCAACTAGACCAATGGAGCTGACGCTTTGGTCCCACAATGAACGGTTTGAAAGATGCACCATTGAGAAACTTTTAACTAAGCAACAATGACACTTTTTGCACCAACCGAGATCCGGTCGCCAAATGGAATCAGAGTGGAATCTCCCAAAATTGAGACACATGCTTGTAGGCCTTCCTAAGACAGTCCTTGTGCACTTCATAGATCTTTGATATCTCTCACGAGGTCTGAGATATGGATCTCCAAAAATTGTTGCCAAATTTGGCTTAGTGCACCTTGGGAAAACTTTGGTCCAACATGCGCCATAACGTTCTTGGTCCTATGCGAGAAAAGAAAGGTCTCCCCTAGAATTTAACTGACCAACTAGATTCAATGGAGCTAACGGTTTGGTCCCACAATGAACGGTTTGAAAGATGCACCATTGAGCAACTTTCAACTGAGCAATAATGACACTTTTTGCACCAACCAAGATCCGGTCGCCAAATGGAATCAGAGTGGAATCTCCCAGAACCAAGACACATGATTTTAGGCCTTCCCAACATGGTCCTTTTTCACTTTACAAATCTTTTATATCTCTCACGAGGTCCAAGATATGGATCTCCAAAAATTGCTGCCAAATTTGGCTTAGTGCACCTTGGGAAAACTTCGGTCTGACATGCGCCGGAATGTTCTTGGTGCTATGTGAGAAAAGAAAGGTCTCCCCTAGTGTTTACCCAACCAACTAGAGCCAATGGAGCTGATGGTTTGGTCCCACGATGAACGGTTCTTGATTCTCTCAAATTCTTAGTGGTATGTGACTGGGAGAGAATCATAGACTAGATGCTCGATTCCCCATAACTTTTGATGGGTATTGTTTCAAGAACCAAAAATGGATAAATGTATTCTCTCATGTGCTCCAAGGTATCCCAAGTGTTATATTGGTTGAGTTCAAGGTTTGATGGGTACTTCCTTCATTAAGTGCCCCAATTAGCCCTTCCAAGCCAAAGTAAGTGTTCATAAGTTAGAGGAGTTGTCCAATGTTTCAAGACTTGTCCTTTTGGGAAAAGTGCTTCCCCAACTAGTAATCTTTCATCATAAAATTAATTTCCAAGACCTTTGGTATATTTTGAATTAAAACTAGAAAAGGTGTTCTATATACGGATGAATTTTTCATGTAATTATGTGACTTTTCAAAATTGTACGGATCTATACTTTACTAATTTGAAAACATTCAACAAAACCTTATATTTTATTGTACAAGAATTTATAAGACATCTTATCTAACACATTTGAAATAAATCCTTGACTATTTTTTGTCAAATATTTGCATTCTTGCATGTATTTTATCATTATACAAGTTTGATTATGTCAATGTTATCAAAAGTCCGAGATATAGAATTTCAAAATCTTAGATACATAACTATATATATCAAAATTTTAAGTGTCATTTATGCTCCTAAAGTGCATAAGTTTAACACATGGTACTCAATGACATCTACATTTCAATCCCTGCATTCAGAAGGCACAAGAAAAAAATAAGTTTATAGGTCAAGCCAAAAATATTATGAATGTATAAGTAACTAAACGAACCAAAGAACATGACTAGCCAATGCATAGTGAAGTTTACCGTCATAAAATATCTGGGCTGATCAAATGCACACCTCAATCTCCTATATCTATCATATATGTATCCAACTGAACTTACAATCCACATACAAAACTAAGTTTATTGGCCAAGTTTAAAGTAGAAAACTACAATGAACATGTATTGAACGTAACCGTAATCAACATGGAAAACCTTACAGCGAGTTCCACTTACCTACTAAAGTGTGCCTGAAGGGTCATCTCTCTTCTTGAGGGTATTCAATATTGCTTCATGATCAATAGTACTAATAGTCCAAAGTTCCTTTGTCTTTGGTTTTCCTTGATGTTTCAGCAACTTAACATTGGCTACTATAACAAGGTGTGAATACATGAGAATGGTTTTGTGCTTCTTGTAGTCTTCAAATGCGGGAATACCATTATTTCTAATCATGTATGTGTGCAACCATGTTCCTGCAACAACATGTGATCCTGTTGGATATGTGAACATATCATCATCTGTCGACGGTTGTGCAAGTTTCTTCTTTCCTTGTACACAATGCGCTAACCAGTAATCTGATCTCTCATCATTCCCCTTTGGTGCAACCAATGCAAAAACATGCCCTAGCTATAGAAGATCTAAAATATGGTCATAGTCAAGTGAACAATCCATGTCATCATTTATTACAAAGGGTGTGACATATAAAGGAGTTAGATAATGTGGAACCCATGTATTGACCCACTCACTTGACTCACATTGATCCTAGTCACACTGAAGACACCTCAGACAAAAACAACCCAACTCTCATGTCCAAATGTTCCATGTACTAGCATCTGAGCTTCGAAATGAATGAATTTTTGAAGAATATTTCATGGTTTGAAAATCCAACCTATCTCCAATTGCACCCAACTCAACCAACCAAAATAATATGCACACCACTGAATCAAGAGTCCCCCCTGTGACAATGTTGAAGTACACCAATCAAAACTAGAATGAGCATCAAGGAAATCTGCACCTGAAATCCTCAATTTCTCCTTAACTAGAGATCTCTTTACACATGCACCTACTCCATCATGCTCCCCTTTTCCATGACCAACCTAAAAAAAACTGCAAATATGAGGTACACCTCTCTCTACATGAATTCTACATAACCAATAAAACATATAAGCATTTTTAAATTTACCTGTGCAATTATCTGACCAAATGAGATGTCTATCCATAGAAATATCATTTTCCTGCACCCACTCAAAATAGTTCTCAAAGAAATGTTGGACATAATCGTGAGAGTGAGATCTATCATCTCTCATATAAAAATGTTATTCTTGGATTATCTTTCGGTCATCTTCTGTACTATCAGGGGAATGTCTATATGTTATGTGCACAAAAATAGCAACCTGAATAGAATTGTAATATTGAACTTGAAACTCATTTTGGGGCTGCAATGTATAGTTCTCTGCAAAGTCAACAACCGATATAATAGTGCCAATTGGGAAAGTGTTCTTACAAATCTTGAATTGTTGATCCAACCACTGAGACCTGTGACTATGCCTTGCATACTTGTAAAAAATATTCTTTCTGAAATCTGAAAAAAAATCAGCTACATTACATTCTTTTGTAACCAACTTGCATCTAGAGCCTTCACATCCACTTTTCAATGTATATTTAACAGTTTCATATACCTTTTTTTGGACAATTGTCTTTCCAAAATCATGTCACAACCCTCATGAAAACATGAAACAAACTTCACTAGCCCACCACACTCTGAGCAATTGTCATTTAAGCAATCTTGTCTATAAAAGAAACATCCATCATCTCTAGGACATAAAAAATGATCTAGCAAGTTTCCTGATGATTTTGGAAGAGCACTTTCACCACACTCCTGCAAAATTTCACTAGTATGCAAAGTAAAATGAATGGATCATAACAATTCATGATGCATTGAAAACTTGACATGATATTTGCAACAACTGGTATTTCAAATCTTAAGAGGCACACAAAAAAAAGGCTTCAATTCTTCAAAATCTCTTTGTGATATTTGCAATGTTGGATGTGTCTCACAAAATTTTTTGAACAACATTGTTTGACTCACCTCCAAATAATTTTTTGGATGCGGGGTGTGATCTCGAATGCCAATTCTCAACTTCAAGACATCCGTCACATTTGGTGACACTCTTGAGTTAGATTGCCAAGATAGTTGAATTTGATCCTTCACATCATCAGTAAGCTTCTTATGACAATGTGGAAGTCTCCCACCATAAGCCCATGTGTCACTTTGAAGAGGATCGTCAAGTATTTCTCTTCTTGCAAGTGCTCTATCCAAAGTTTTATGATTTAGGTTCAAGTCAACACAAATTTGTCTCATCAAACGAGCCTTTATCAAATGATGACTAACTAAGGAGGTTGTAATAACCCTCCTAGTGGCTCTCTTGTCTTTTTCCTTGGTATTCTTCCTAATGGAATTGAGAGCACTAAAAAGATTTCTCACAATAATAGCATTCCTCTCCTTTTTCTTGTTCATACTAATCTTCAATTTGGCTAGAATAGGTCTCATCTTCTGCATCTTTAACAACTGCATAAACAATTGACATTGCTCAACCAATGTCTTGTGGCTAAAAAATTGATCAAAAAGTTTTAAAACCCACAACCGAACGGTTCTTTCTGATTGCTTGCCATCGAAATTGCTCATTATGTTCTCATCAATTTCAAGTAACCATTTTGTTGTTCTTGAAGGTCTCAAATTTGAAGTTTGTATTTCTTCCACACAAGCGACTTCATTTCTCATATAATTTAGATATGTGTAATGCTGATTTGGTTCTTATGCACCATTATCATTGTAAATTCCTTCATATTTGAATAGTGGATTGTCATTGTCAATGTCCACACTTCCATTGTCCACATCTACATGTTCATTTTCAAAACCTACATTTTCGTCTTCAATCCCTACATTCTCATTTTCAATATTATTATCATAAATCATTTCAAATTCATGTTCTTCTTCACTTGAAACCACATTCAAGGGTGGGCCTATGTCCACATCTTCATTAAAATTTAACATACCTTGTCTCTTATTTTGATGGGAAACCACATCAATTTCTCTATACACTTCAATCTCTTCATTTGCAAGCTTCCTCTTCCGTTTATGCTTTCGACGACTACTACTCCCCATGGTGAGACCAAAAAGGTGATGCAACCTTTGATAATATAGAGATTCCAACAAAAAGGGTCAAAAAAGTGTTTTTTTGTCTTTCACAACTAATTTCCTATGAAATTATCTGCAGAAAAACATGCTTCTTGGACAAGACCTAGAGAATCATTTTTTTCTTTTGGATACCAGTAAAGAATATCGGATATCCGATATTATAGGATGTATGATATCTCCCACCCAAATATTGTACTATTATATTTAAACAATATATTAATGTTATATTAATATTAATATTATATTTATATTAATATTATTATTATATTAATATTAATACCATATTAATATTATATTAATATTAATATTAATATTATATTTATATTAAAATGTTATATTCTCTACCTGCTAGCGAGATAGAGAGAGAGAGAGAGAGAACTCTAGATCTCAGTTCCCCTCTCTCTCTATCTCTCTCTCCTTCTCTCTCCTAGGTATTATTGTTAAACTATAAATATTAATAAATAATTAATACTAATATTATAGTATTATAAAATAGAGAAATAAATAATAATATAATACTAATATTTAAATAATTATATAATACTAATGATATTACCATCTAATATTAATATTAAAACAAATGAAATTTATAATATATAAACTAAAAATATAAAATCATAAAATTGAAAAAACTTGAATCATAAAATTGAAAAGAGGTTTGAAATCAAAATGTTGTATTTGGGCGGGAGATATCGCATATACGATAATATCATATATACGATAATATCGGATATACTATTAGGGTTGGTAGTTGCTTTGGGTTTTGTCTTTCTAATGCCAAACGTGGATGGTCAACCCAAATGACGTGTTCACCATATTTCCTCTGATCTACAGACTTAGACAATGTAGTTGATGACCTTTTTTTCACCCAAAATTGATGAAACAACAAGGGTTTCTTAAAGATGTTATCAACTTTCCATCAATATAATTGCATTCAGAATTTGAGTTCAGTAAGTAATTATTACTTATTTTCTAGTTGAGTTATCTCTAAAGTCCTGATTGACAGACTGATAGAAAAACAACCATAACTTTCAAATGGTTTAACCTTTTTTAAATCCGAAACATGCGTCACATTCTATGCTTCACCTGCTATAAGAAAAAAGAAGTTTGCAATTTTGTAAAGTTTAGAATTAGTTAAGATGGTCAGACATGAGAGTTTTTTTTTATTTTGAATAAGTTGTAGCAAAAAATTCATAATTAAAAATAGAAATATTCATTAGAGCAATCTAATTATTTAGATTAGAGTAATCTAATTACAGAGACATCTGCGGTGGCTAGGGCTCCGAATCGCAGCTGAGCATTTTCCATTGCGTAAAAGAGTTGATACGACAACAGGAACCCTAAATTATCAAAGCGCAACTACTGTAGATAGCAGGTATTAATTTGATCGAAGTGAAAGGTATTAATATCAATTCGTGTCAGGGAGATGCGGTGAAAGTGATTCATTGTTCGAGATAGTGGAGAAGATGGCGGCTAGTTTCACCATAGCGTCACAAAGATCTTTGCATGCTATCAATGTACGGAATTTTTCCCATTTCAATCTCAGAAACAATGTGAATTCCTTCCAGAACATCACATACCCATTAAATGCCCATCGTTTGAGACAGGATGATTGCAATTTTAACTTGCTAGTAGTCAATGTCGTCGCTGCATCAGGACATACATCTCAAGGGAATGAATCAACTGACAACGATGACACAGAGGATAACAACCATTTCAAAACATAGAGCAAGGTTTTGAATGAGGACACCAACAACACTAGATATTCTTGCTACTATTGTAATTGTTGGCTGTATGGGCATCGAACAATGGATTGTCAAAAAGCTGTGAGTTTCCACCCTAACTACGATCATCTAAAAGCCTTTATAGCTAAACAAAAATGGAAAATCCTGGAGGAAAATAGGGTACCAAAAGAGATTTTGAACTAAAAAATGTGAGATCCCTTGATAAATAAACCTACCCTGGGATCTAGGGCTTGCATAAACAAGAAACCAGATGAATGCACTAATGATCGATTTCCTAAAGTCTTTACTATAAGGGACTTAGACAGTCAGTTGACTTGTTTTGCTAAGACAAAATATGCACTAAAAATCTCAAGCAACCCCAGGATTGTGAGGGCCCTAAAACCCAGAGCTGATTCGGCTAAGCAATCCAATGATCCTCGTATTGCCTTGGGGATAGGGGGTCTTCCAGTGGCCCAGTCAGATCCCAAGGCTGCTAGGTTGAAAGACACTGAATGGAAAGTTGTAAAAAGCAAAAATAAGGCAAGATCTCAATTTGTTGAGAGAGTGGAGATTCCTCTGAGTAATCCTTTTGACTCACTGAGATTGGAAAAGCACCCTCAAAATACCAGATCTTATTCGCCACCCCACATCCGCAATAGGGTCTTGGGAGGAAGGGGTAACTTCTGGGATGAGTGCCCCAAGTGCACCACAGGATCAATTCCTATTCACATCCCCCCTTCCTCTACTAAAATCCTAACCAGATCAGGGTTTGCCACAGCTAGGGAGACTAGTGCAAATATTCCTTCAAAGTCTCACACAGACAAAGAAAGGTTTTACTCTCCCCCTCACCGCAGATTAGCTGGTAAGAAACTAATGCATAAATCCAATACCATGAAAGATGAAAAATTAAAGGTATCTACCACTATCTATACTCTGCCTCATAGGCAAAATATTAAGCTTTTGTTTGATTGTAATAAAGATAGGACAAGCTCTAAATATGAATCTAACAGAATAATCCTAGAAAGTGAATCCATAGCACAGAAATGGAATTATTATGCAGAAATAGGTCTTATCGTGCGGTGGAAAGGAGCTGGAGCAAGCTTATTGGACATCACTGAAGCCCTAAAGGTAATTCTCCCTTGTGAGGTAAGTATCATTGTCCTCATAGACTTTTTCTTCTTGATAGATTGTAAAAATTTAGAAATCAAAAAGGTTGTAGTAGACATTCTTAATGTAAAATTCAGACATGAAACCTTCTTTGTAACAAATTGGAAACCTCTTTTCAATCCGCTATACCTAGAAAAATCTGAAGTGGAAAGATCCATCTCCCTCTGCCATTAGAACTTGCTAGCATAGATTCAGTTACCAAAATTGGTAACAAAATAGGTAAATTTATTAGAATCTGTGAAACTTCGCCAAACAAATCTAAGAAAATTATCATTGTAAAGATGAATATACATCATCTTTTCATCCCTCATATATGTTTATGTTTTAATTCCAATACAATCATCATTAACCCAACTATCATGGAAGATTTCTTAGAAATTAATCTTAATACTATGAAACCCAAAACTTCAACTAATCTTCTAGATAAGAGCTTGGATGTTAAAATCAACTTTATTTCAAGCAAAGGGGGCTTTATAATCACTAAAGTAAAGGAAATTTCCATGGATATCCTACCGCCCCCTCAATCAGCCGAACCTCTTTGCCAGCCTGATAAGGTAACCAAGATTAATGGCAATCAAGTTTCGATTACTGAGGATCCTTCATCTTTAATTGTGGAGAATATTAACCCTCATAATTCACTTGCTGAAATCAGCAAGCATGATTCTTGGAATGATATCCATGTCAATACGGATCTTGCAAAGAATGAAATCCAACCAGAAAATAGAAATAGACTCCAATCTCCCGGAAAGACAGTCCTGTCAGTTCCTGCTAATCTTCCTTCAATGTCCCCTAATTCCATAAAGGACAAAACAGGTGCCCCTCCAGCTGTACCATCACAAGATAACTCCTCTAAGGAGGAAAAATGCAATAGGGAAGTTAAGATTATAACAGATTATATAGGGAAAACCTTACCTGATGAACTACTGGACATGTTTATAAATGAAATCTACGACGAAGAAGAGCTCAGATATCAGAAGGATGTACTAATTAGAGACATTCTGGCACTCAAAAATTCTTCTGAGGATAATGACGCATCTTTAGCAAGTCTACAAGAGATTGAGGAATCAGCAAACAAAACCCCTGTAAAAGCCCACCCAATGACCTGGTTAAGATGATTGAATCCAATGAACAAGAGAACATTGAAGTGGTAGATTCACTCATTGATCCAGGTAAAGGGTATGGTAAAGAAGTTCATATAGAAACCCCAGTTTCCCCTCCCCTATTCAAGGATAATGCAGCAAACAACTTAGAAAACATTGATGGATTTTTCAGTATTACAAATGAAGACAGAGAATTGGGTATTGCCACTAATATGGAGGGATTATCCTCTCCCTCCAAGAAAATCTTTTATTGAGCTTAGAAACATAACAGGCAATGTTGATAACCAAATGAAGATCTCTGACATTCTGAATAGCGGGAAGGGGAAGTGCCTTCCCAGGGATCAATGAGAGTCACATCCTGGAACGTTAGGGGCCTAAAAGCCCCTAACAAACAAAGACTCATTAAGAGTTATCTAAAAAACTTTGATTCAGAAATAATAATCTTACAAGAAAATAAACTAAGCACGGAAGAAAGTAAGAAATTAAATAATAAATTTGGCATATGGAAGTCAGTATTTGAACTAGTAGTAGGTGCCTCAGGAGGCTTAGCAGTCTTATGGGACCCCCAGAAAGTTTCCTCCCAAGTATTATCTAGTAGCAGCAATTGGATGGTACTTAGAATCTGTAGCCTTAAATCTAACCTGAAATTCAATTTGATTAAAATTTATGGTCCTACACTAAATACAGATAAGAGAAGGGTCTGGCAGGAAGTCCAGGCCATACTCCAATCAAACAAAATAGAGGCGCATATCCTAGGAGGAGACTTTAATGCTATATTGGATACCAATGAAAAATTTGGTGGGTCCAAGTACATTTCACAATCTCAAAAAGATTTCAGTCAATGGGTTATGCATAATAATATAATTAATATTGAAACTATTAATGGGTCATTCACGTGGAATAATAGAAGATCGGGATTCAGCCATATCGCAGAAAAATTAGATAGATTTTTTTTTTGGAGAAATGGAAAATTTTGACCAACTTTTAACCGTAGAGATTCTTCCAGATGCTAGATCGGATCATTTTCCCATTAGATTGACCATTACAGAGGATTGCAAGCCTAATAGGAATCTGTTTAAATTCAAATTTATGTGGTTCCAGGACCAAGAACTTATCAACCTATTGGAACAATGGTGGAACCAAATAACAGTTGAGGGCTCTAAGATGTACAGTCTAGTTAATAAACTCAAAATAATTAAAAACAAAGTCCTGGAATGGAACAAAAAAAAATTTAATAACATCTTCGAGGAAAAAATTCAAACCGAACTGGAATTAGAGAATCTTAATAACATAGTCATAGCCCAAGGGATGAAAGAAGCAAGTTATCTAAAGGAAAAGGAACTCATGGTTAAATACAATTCAATCTTTCTCAAAGAGGAAATTTACTAGAAACAGAAATCTAGGGAAACCTGGCTTAAAGAAGGGGATAATAACACTAAATTCTTCCATAAATCAACCAACATTAAGAGGAATATTAATAGGATCTCCAAGATTAAGGATGAGAGAGGGAAACTCTTGGAAGACCCCAAAGATATCACAACTCACATCACAAAATTTTATAATTCCCTTCTTAACAATGTGGAAGCAGCTGATCTTCAAGCACAAAATGAGATATTAAAAGCCATACCTAAATTGATCACGGATGAAGACAACACCATGATGAACATTTGATTCACCTTGGAAGAATTCAAGACTGCATTATTCCAAATGAAGCCAGACAAAGCCCCGGGACCTGACGGTTTCTATGCAGGTTTCTTCCAAAAATGTTGGCACTTTATGGGAATGGATATCTGGCAAGTGGTGGAGGCAACCAGGAACTTGGGTACTATCTTATCAAAAATTAACAATACCTTCTTCACTCTTATTCCCAAGAAAAATGAGTGCATTGAACCAGGAGATTTTCAACCCATATCACTTTGCAACACTATTTACAAGATATTATCTAAATGTCTGGCGAGCAGACTTAAAACTCTTCTACCAGTTTTAATCTCAGAAGAACAAACGGGTTTTGTAGCCAATAGATCGATCCTAGATGGCATTGTCATCACCCAAGAATTAGTTCATACCACACAAGTGACCAAGGAACCAAGCATGTTTATTAAAATTGATATTCAAAAGGCTTATGACAAAGTAAACTGGAGATTTCTCTGTAAATGCTTGGAAGCCTTTGGATTTTCCAAGCAATGGATTAATCTCATCTTCAAATGTATTTCTACCCCTAAGATCTCGGTCCTCGTCAATGGTACTCCAGAAGTTTTTTTTGGTATATCGCAGGGCATCAAACAAGGTGACCAACTGTCGCCCTTTCTTTATGTTATCATGGCGGAAGCCCTGGGGAGAACTTTCTCTAGAAAACAATCAGAAGGTAAGATTACAAGTTTAAAAGATGCCGATAACATTCCATACATCACACACCAACAATTCACGGATGATACAATCCTCCCAGGATCTGCCAACTGTCAGGAGGCGAAGGCCTTCAAAGACATCCTTTACCTTTACATGAAGGCCTCAGGTCAACAAGTCAACTCACAAAAGTCAGAGATCTTGTTTATTAATACCTCTCCCAATTTGGAAAAGAGAATCTGTAATATCTTTGGTTATAATCTGGGTAAATTTCCTTGTAAATATCTTGGTATCGAGTTAGATAAGGGTCTACAATCCTCCAAATTATGGAAACAAGTTCTAGCAA
>MU223137.1:3220578-3258158 GCA_018584345.1 Thuja plicata | reverse complement strand
CTATCTTGAAATTTGCAAAGAGGATGTATTGATTTCTAGAGGTTTTCCTTCAGATCCACAAAGCCAGAAACTAATCAATCTTATTAAGGACAGAAGCATCTCTATCAAAAATAGATCGGATTCCCTTATTTGGGTTGGATCCAATAAGGGGGAGTATTTAGTTAAGGATGGCTATAGAACCATTATTCACGAGAATCACATGGATAATTTAGATATTCCCCTTAACCTTTGCTGGAACAAAGCCTGCCTTCCCAAGGCTGGGATGTTTCTCTGGGAAGCTTTACAGGATAGAATTTTAACTTCAGATAGAATTATCAAGCTAGGATTCGAGGGTCCTTCTAGGTGTCCCTTATGTGAAAACCAGGAAGAAGATGTGAATCATCTTCTGTTAAACTACCCCTTCACCCAGAATTGTTGGAAATGGTTGCAACAGTCTCTCGATTGGAATTCTGCCCTCCCTTCACATCTGTTAGGACACCTTAAAGCATGTCCTACCCTATACAAAGGCAATCTATATAAGGACATTTGCATTATTTCCCCCTCCATCCTAGCCTGGGAGGTTTGGAAAGAACGAAACAGAAGAATCTTTTCAAACCAAAAATTAGAATGGACGAGCATCACTAATATAATCAAAGCCTCAATATCGGAAAAGATCAACAGCATCCTTCGAGATACCTTGTGCTACGAAGACTCCTTTAGAACTTGGGACAACAAGATCAGACTAAAATGGCCCTCATTGATCATACCGAATCTTTTTGGTAGAGGAGGAAACGAATCAAAATCAGCAAGGTCTAACTGCACCTAGACCCCACCAAAAGAAGGCTGGGTCAAGCTAAACTTTGATGGGGCATCCAGAGGTAACCCTAGGGTCGCTGGCATAGGTGGGGTAATCAGGAATTGGAAGGGATAATTTATTACCAAATTTTCTCAACCCATCAAACCCTCTACAAATAACATGGTAGAATGTCTGGCGGCAGTGGAAGGCCTTAAAATTTGCAAAAGACTCAATATACCAAAATTAATAATTGAAGGCGATTCTCAAATTATCATTAATGCCATCAGAGCTAAAAAGACTCCTAATTGGATATTAAATTCTAAAATTGAAGAAATTAATCACACTCTAGAGTCCTTCTCTGAGATTCTTGTAAAGCACATCTACCGGGAGGGCGATTCTGAGGCAGACAGACTAGCTAATCTAGGTGCTGATGGTATATCCTTGCTGGAATAATTTAACTATAAATTCTCTGCTTTATTATTCCTGTACCTAATTTTCATAACTCATAGCTTAACATAAAGGTTGTTTCCTCCCTTGGAGCCATAATTAAGACAAAGAGCTTCTTTATATCCTTCTTTATGGTGCTAGTACAGCTCTGTACATAGGTAGGCTTTGTTTAAGATTTGTATATCTCTGGCATATTACCTAGCCTCCCCTTTTGATTTTTCTGCAATGAATATCCTAGAACAGAATTGACCGGCAATTTGTATTTAGCAGGCACGTAATATAATTCTGTACATATTCAGCTTCTTATGAATGTTTAATAGAATGGTAAGCCTTTATATCTATAATACTTCTCAGGATTATTTTGATGATTTTTATCAGGCTTCAAGCCCTAGGCCATTTTTATAACCCCTAGACCTCCTCAATGGACATGCACCATATAGGATTTGTATTGTCCATGCACAAAATTGTCTTTAAAAGCCTATAACTTTTGCCAAACACCTATGTTTTCCAATTCATTCCTTTTGTTGGATTCCTAATATCTTTGTTGACAAATTGAGCTCCTATTCATTTTTAAAAAAATTGAAATTTTTTAGGGGGAAATATATTGTCAAGATTTTTAAAAAAACATCAAAAACCTCTATAACCTCCTACCTAATGTTTTTCAAATTTCACTACACATGGCAGAATTTCTAGGGAGGTCTCTACCCCCCTCATTCTAACCCTCCCCCCAATACAGAAAAGATGGTGACCCCCTCTATTTCTACACCTTTACAAAGTGATTCTAGGGAGTTATCGGATGTGCCCAAAACTTTGTTTGGGGCCTCTACTATTAATAACGAGGGTGAGAATATTGATGGAGGTGTCTCTAAAATAGATTGGAAGGGCTCTTTGGTTGGGTCTCACAATAATGCCTTGGAGTTTATCCTCCCAAATATTGTTCAATATAAAGAGGGTATGAGGATCTATCTTCTTGATACCATTCTGGATAGGATTGTGTCTTTAATGCACCTTACTCGAGTGGATAAATATTTATCCTTCCATCCAAAAATTTATATGGTCCACAAATGGGTTACTACACACTAAAATTTGAAAGGCAGTGTCACCATTTCTATAATACCCAGATGATAATTTCTTTTCAAGTTCATGGTAGAGGAAGATCTTATTTTTGTTCTCTCTGGTTCATGGGCATATGGTAAACATTTTTTAGCTTTGTCTAAAAGGAAATTGGGGTTTGATCTATTAGTGGAACTTACTGGGATGTCTCCAGTTTGGGTTCTTTCATTAGGCCACATACTAGAATTATGGGATTCGCAGATCTTTCATTGGGTTGGTAACTCCTTTGGCCATTATGTTACTGTGGATGCGGTCACACTGGCTAAATTCAAGGTACATTTTCTTTTTTTATGCATCAATGTGGCTATAAATAAGTCCCTTATTAATTTTATCACTCTTAAATCTAATTGGAGAAAATGGACTCAAGCTCTAGTCTATAAAAATTCTACTATCTACTACCATAGATGTGCTAAGTAGGTTCATGTTATTGCAGATTGTAAAGTACTAGCTCCAAAGGAACCCAAGTTGAAGGGGAAATATTCTTCTCCCTTGAGCTCGGGGGTGGAAGTCAAGAATAATCCAACCTCTAGTGAGTTTGATGACTACCCATTCACTGATGATCTTCTAGAGATGATTAAATCACCTGGCCCAAGGCTTCAGGAAAATACAAGTAGAAAAGAAAGAGATAATCCCCATGGCTCTCTAGAAGAAGGAGAAATCCCTCCCCTGTGTGATTTGGGGTTACCTCCCTCATGTGTACAACCTATCTCTATGGTGGAGGATGAAAAAAATTGATTACCATTACTAAACCACAAGATATGGCTAACAATGAAGATATTAGCAGTAACTCTAAAGCTTCAAACCTTTGTTTGGGAGGTACTTGGGATGAGATTATTTCTATGGAAAAATAGATGAAGGAAGTAGGGGTAGATACCCCTATAAGACCCAAAAGGTAAAATTCTACTTCAAGTGCAGTCCCCCACTTGCCTTCTTTCATTTATGACATTTCCTTTGAGGTCACTAAATATATCGTCCTCACACTAGACTATAAACCATCCTCTTTAGCCACATCCCCGGATGGTGTTGAAAAGGATGACTAGAAAATCCAAAAAAACAAAAAAAGAAAACCAAAACTAAAAAAATTGATGTGGGGATAGAAAGCAAGGTTGGGATGCCTTGAGAGAGAGTGTTAAGACACAAAGCTATGGCTAAGGGATTTTCCAATAGAGGGTAGTTGACTATGGATGCAAATCACCAGAGTAAGAAATAAAGTTCCTTTCATGGGACATGAGGGGACTGAATGGTCCCCAAAAATAGTTTGCTCTTGGATAATATATAAAGGATTTAAAAATTGATGTCCTTTTATTGCAAGAGTTTAAGATGTCTCATCAAAAATTTTCTACAATGGCTTGTAGAGTATGGTTGGGTTCCTCTTTTTACTCTAGTGAAACTGATGGATCCTCTAGGGTTGTGGCAACTATGTGGAATCTAAATAAGGTAGAAAGGGAGGCCTATGTGTTTTCTCACTACTACCTTGTAGTTACATTCAAACTAGGAGATTAATAAATTATAATGATAGTATGAATGATCATTCTGACTTCATCAGCAAGACTGACCTTTTTTTATGTAGAGCTGTAGGGTAATCCCTTTACCCAGTCCAACAATGGGAAGTTCTATTAGATAAATAAGAGGAGGGTGAATCAGTTAGTTCCAGTTATCCTACAGTCCCAAATACTCCCAAGTGTATATAACAAAAATTTCAAATATATAAATCAACTCGGTGAAATATGAACTATAATCTCAAACTTAATTTCAAACTCATCTATCAAGTAGTAGTAAATCAATACTGTGATTACCGATCAATGCATATAAAGTAATTTGTAAAGAAAAATAATAATCCAACACATCCATATACATTAATAAATATATTTTTAATGTGGAAACCCTGCTAAGGGAAAAACCACCTGGGACCAGTAACCCAAAATAATTAACTCTTCTGAAGTGAGCTTAGTAAAGAGCCAACCCTATTAAAGGTTACAATGCACACTATTAGGTGTGACCTAGTTAGAGGATTTATCACTAACAGTTCTCCCTTGACCAATCATTCACTATGGGTCAATAATAAAACAATCAACATTCATTGAATATCATAATAAAGACTATTAAGTTCTACTCAATTAAGATATTTTCTGTAACAATGGTTAAACTGGTACAGTAATGATCTGACTCAAATACAACTCTATTTGCAAATTTTTAGATCTATACTAAGTACATAATACCTCTGATCAATAATCACTTCAGTCTCTCTGATTCTTCATACTCTACTCTGCTCGATAAATACTCTTTTCTGTCGCTTGGTGTTGTCTGCAAAATTGCTCGGTTATGTCTTCAACTAGTTTGATCAGCCATGTATGAATTTAATCTCTTCAGCAATATGCATGTGCACATTTGCATATATAATTCATAATGAATCTCTTGTCTCTTATATAGACATCATAACTCATTTAATTTCCATCCTTATATTTTTCCACTTGATCTTCATCGTTGATTTTGTTGCTTCATCCTTCCTCGGCAGTTGTGTTAAAAACACATTTCAATCTCCTTCGTCCAATCATCTTGAATTTTCATAGTCATTTGATCAACATAAAAAAATTTATCAATTACCTCAAAATCATAAACAATTACTAGTTGAGCATCTTAGTTGACCTCGATTTGTTTTACTTAGTCAATACCATGATGCGTCAGTGATCCCTAGCTCGGTTAACATTGTGCTTGGTATACACTATGTTTTCTCGGTGTCCACTATTCCAACTCGGTGTATACAAAACTCTTCATTTACTGACTGCATAAACTTTGTTTATTCCAGATCTTCAATCCATAATAGATGTTTTTTACCATGATGATAATCAAATAAGTTGACATCAATGACAATACATTAACTGATTAATGTCTATCATCACATTAGTAACTCGATTGATCATCAACTTAATGACTTCAAATATAAAATTAGTTGTAGTTCATCAATGTCTCCCTTTGGCATTGATGGAAACACAATATGAAATATGCAATATGAAAATTCCATAGAATACCAAACTTAAGTTCTATAAATATAAGCAAAATGTTGTAGCTCTCCATATCTTGTACATAAAATGTGTTTAATCACTACACATTTTTAAAACTCACCATGCAGACTCTTTCTGCAGATTTGACTCATTTCAATCTTCTCTCCCTAAAATGGATAGATATTCCAGTTCTATCCCTTTCTCTTTTACCATTTTCTCCCTTGCAGTGGATAGATATTTCATTGAATCATCTCTCCCTTTGACACCAATTCCAAAAAGAAAATATCTTTGGGTTTTCTATTCAAATCAGGTACCTTACAGTGTACTGATATGCAATGTTGGTCCAGTTCTCATTTTGCATCAACATGATTGATATTTTGATAAAATGTAGGTTGATGCAATATCCTAGTTAGCTAAGTGACTGATAGAAAAGGGACATACCCCTATTCTATTCCTCAGGTACTCAAATGTATCCTTTGGTAAGGGTTTAGTGAATATGTCAGCTATTTTTTCTTTTGATTGTACATATTCTAGTGTCACTTGTTTTTCTTGTACTATTTCCCTCAAGTAGTGATCATTTACAGATGTATGCTTTGTTTTGGCATGTATCACCAGATTCTTAGAAATGTTAATTGCACTAGTATTATCATAATAAATTATCATTGGGTCATGATCTTTTCATTCATACCTTTCAAAAGTTGTTTTATCCATGCAATGTTTGAACAATTTGCACCAACAACAACATATTCTTCTTATGCAGTAGAATGAGATATGTATCCATGCATTTTACTGATCCAAGTAACTAATCTTTCTCCTACAAAGAATTCTCCACCAGTAGTGCTCTTTTTATCATCAATGTTCCCAGCCCAATCAGCATCTGTATAACCTTTCAGTTCAAACTTTTCATCTTTCTTGTACCATAATTCATAATCTTCAATGTTCTTTAGATATCTAATTATTATGTTTGCAGCAGGCATATGTGATTCCTTAGGATTAGCAGATAATCTTGCTATAATTCCAACTGTGTGTGCAATGTCTAGTCTTGTGTGTACAACATACATTAATTTTTCAATCATAGATCTATACAATGTCTGATTTACCTCGGTTGTCTGATCATCTTTTGTCAATTTGCATCCTGTAACCATGGGTGTACCGACTGGTTTTGAATCTTCCATTCTGAATGTCTTCATTACTTCCTTGATGTACTTTGATTGAGTAATGTATATGCCTTCATCCTTTTGTAAGATTTTCAATCCAAGAAAAAAATTGATCTCTCCAAACATTGAAATTTCAAATTCTTTTCTCATTTCATCAGTGAATGATTTGCATAAGTTATCATTACCTGCAAATATAATATCATCAACAAAAATTTTAGCAATAAGAATCTTATCATTAGTTCCTCCTTTCAAATACAAATTATTTTTATCACTTGTTCTAAAAAATCCAATACTTATAAGATAGGAGTATAGTCTTTCATACCATGCTCTGGATGCTTGTTTAAGTCCATACAAGGCTTTGTGCAACTTACATACCATGCTTGTCTGATTATGATCAACAAAACCTTTAGGTTGTTCAATGTAAACATCTTCTTCTAGTATCCCTTTCAGAAATGCATATTTAACATCCGTATGATAAACTTTAAATCCTTTGTAAGAAGCATATGCAAGAAATATTCTAACTCCTTCAATTCTAGCAATGGGTGCAAAATTTTCTCCATGGTCAATACCTTCTTCTTGTGCATACCCTTTGCATACTAGTCTTGCCTTGTTTTGTGTAACATCTCCATTCTCATTCAATTTATTTTTGAATATCCATTTGGTGCCAATTACATTTTTATCACTCAGTCTTGGTACCAATGTCCATGTTTTTTTCTTTTATATCTTCTCAATTTCTTCATTCATTGCCTTAATCCAATCATTGTTTGCAAGTGCATCTCTAATAGTTTTAGGTTCAAATTCACAAATCAAACATGTGTTATCATTCAACTTACTGCATGTCATCATGTTAGCTCTCTTATCTCCAATAATATGATTCTATGGATGATTTTTTCTTACATATTTTGCAAGTACAAGTTCAATTATTTCTTCATTGTGTTCTTCAGTTGGTGTATGATCATGATCTCCAGTTGCAACATCTTCCTGATTCTCAATTGGTGCATCTTTATGCTCGGTAACATTGTCCTATTTCTCACTAATGTTGGGTAGTTGCTCAGGAAAAGTGTTAGGATCTTCAATGTAAATAAATTTGTTGTAGTCTTATGGTTCTCTTTTACTTTCAGCATCATTCTTCGCAGCAAATTCATCAACTCTTACATTTTCAATTTCAATGATTTTGTTTGAAGAATTGTTCAAACATTTATAAGCTTTTCTCTTAGTAGAATATCCTATAAATATTCTTTCATCACCTTTTGAATCAAATTTCCCATTTCTATCATCTTTCAGAATATAGCATTGACTTCCAAATATTCTAAAGTAACTCACATTAGGTGTGTAACCATACCATAATTTATAAGGTGTCTTATTTGAATCTTTCTTCAGTTGTACTTGGTTCAATGTGTATACAGCAGTACTAACAACTTCCCTCCAGTAAACTTTTGTAACACTCTTTTCAATCATCAACATTCTATCACAATCCACAATGGATCTATTTCTCCTTTCAGCAATCCCATTTTGTTGTGGTGTCCTCGGTGCAGATACTTTTCTCTTAATTCCATGCTCATTACAAAAGTTAGTGAAATCATCATAAATAAATTATCCTCCTTTGTCTGATCTTAAACATTTCAGTTCTTTACCACTTTCTTTTTCACTTTAGCTTTGTACCATTTGAACATCTTAAATGCTTTATATTTTTCTTTTAAGAACATGACAGTCATCATTCTAGAATAGTCATCAACAAATAAAATAAAGTATATGTTACCATAATAACTCTATGCTCTCATAGGTCCACATAGGTCAGTATGAACCAATTCCAAAATAACATTAGATGAAAAAAAAATCTCTTAAAACTAGATTTTGACATTTTTCCCATTTGACAATTCTTGCACATGACATGGTCAAGTTTAGATATGCTTGGCAAGCCTCTTGCTTTCATTTTCTTACTGATCTTAACCATGTTTTCAAAATTCACATGACATAACCTCTTATGCCACAACCACACATCTTCATTTATATCCATCAAACAAGAAATTTTTGTAGAGTCAAGATAGAATAGATTACCTTTTGATTGTTCTCCTATGCCGATCAACATTCCTGTTTCATCGTAGATTTTATCTTTTTTGTTCTCAAATGCAACTCGGTGACCTGTGTTATTTAACTGTGAAACACTCAAAAAATTATAATTAAGTACTTTCACCCAATATGCATTCTCACATTTGATCATATTGTTCAGCAATGTAGTACATTTTTCCTTTCACTTGACAAGGTGTATCATTTCCCATTCTAACAAATCCACCATTATAATGCTCCAGAAATTCAAACTTGTCTTTTATCTCCAGTCATATGAAGAGTACATCCATTACTAGTATTCAAACATCATTCTTTCTAACTTTAGAAATAAGTGTTGTTTCAACATACCTCTCATCTTCTTCTGAATCTTCTTTCATAGCTACAAACATTGTCTCAATATCTTCATCAATTTTGGTGTCGGTGTCTTCATCTTTATTTTCAACAAGGTAACATGTTTTCTTTCCTTTGTCTTTGTAATCTTGGTTACTCCTTCTGTCATACTGTCAAATACGTCTATATTCATGATCATCCTTTTTTTCATTAGATCTTTCATTGTTTCTTTCATCATTTTTCCTGTTAGGGCATCTGGCAACAAAGTGTCCAATTTATTTACAATTAAAGCATATCAAAGATAGTTTACCTTTATATCTTCCTTTACCTTTATGCAATCTTCTAGTCATTAATGCTTCAATTTCATCAATTTCTCTCTCATCACTGTCACTGTCACTATCATTTCTTATCATATGTTTGTTACTAGATTTACTAATTTTCAAAGATGACATAAATGTAGACTCAACAGTAGGAAAAACACTATTGTCAAAATCGTTCAACTCAAATCAAATCAATCTATCAACTAGACTATCAATTGTGATATTATTTCTAGGTTCTTCTCTCATTTCATGTATTACAGAGACTCTAATAGCATAAATAGGCAGTAAAGTTATGATAATATTACTAACAATAGTGTCGTCATCAATAACTTCACCTGCTCCACGAATAGCATTCACAACCTCCTTGATTCGGTTACTGTACTATGATATGTTTTCTCCTTCTTTCATTCTCATGTCATCAAAATTTCCTTTGAGACTTTCATCTTTAGCTCTTTACACATTTACATCTCCTCCATGAACTAGTGTGAGCATGTCCCACATATTCTTGGCTTTTGTACATGTATTGACATCTTCAAATTCAGCATCAGATAGTGAAGAAGCAAGCTCTATCATAATAGTATTGTGTTCATGTCTTTCTCTCATCTAATCAACAGTCAAAGGTCCAATGAGTAAGGTGAACTCAGTATCCAGGTATTGCGTGACATCATTATTGCATGGCATCATTTATGATCCCTGACAAATATAGTCTCATTTTGCTCTTCCATGTTGAGATGTTGTCCTTGTTCAACTTAGGCACATCTTTCTTATACATCTTGTGATCTTTAGCTTAAGTCCTTTAAAAATTTCCTTGTAAGCATTGTATGCTCTGATACCAATTGTTACATAACTAAGAGGGGGTGAATCAGTTAGTTCCAGTTATTCTACAGTCCCAAATACTCCCAAGTGTATATAGTAACAATTTCAAATATATAAATAAACTCAGTGAAATATGAATTGTGATCTCAAACTTAATTTCAAACTCATCTACCGAGTAGCAGTAAATCAATATTGTGATTACCGATCAATGCATATAAAGTAATGTGTAAATAAAAATGACAATCCAATACATCCATACACATTAACATAGATTTTTAACGTGGTAACACTACTAAGGGAAAAACCACCTAGGACCGGTAACCCAAAATAATTTACTCTTCTGAAGTGAGCTTGGTAAAGATCCAATCATGTTAAAGATTACAATGCACAATGTTAGGTGTGATCTAGTTAGAGGATTTATCACTAACATTTCTCCCTTGACCAATCATTTACTATGGGTTCAACAAGAAAACAATCAGCATTCATTTAATGTCATAATAAAGACTGTTAAGTCCTACTTGGTTAAGATATTTTTCTGTAACAATGGTTAAACTGATACAGTAATGATCTGGCACAAATACAACTCTATTTGTAGATTTTCATATCTATTCTAAGTACATAATACCTCTAATCAATAAACACTTTAGTCCCTCTGATTCTTCATACTTTGTTATGCTCGGTAAATACTATTTTCAATCGCTCGATGTTGTCTACAGAATTGCTTGATTGTCTTCAACCAATTTCATCATTCATGCATTAAGTTCATCTCTTTAGCAATATGCATGTGTGAATTTTCATATATGATTCATAATGAATCTCTTGACTCTTATATAGACATCATAACTCATTTAATTTCCATCCTTCAATTTTTCCACTTGTTCTCCATCGTTTATTTTGTCGCTTCATCCTTCCTCTGCAATTGTGTTAAAAACACGTTTCAATCTCCTTCATCCGATCATCTTGAATTTTCATATTCATTTGATCAACATAAAAAACATTATCAATTACCTCTAAATCATAAACAATTGCTAGCTCAACATCTCAGTTAGCCTTGATTTGTTTTACTCGGTCAATACTGTGATGCGTCAGTGATCCCTAGCTTGGTTAACACTCTACTCGGTATACACTATATTTGCTCGATGTCCACTGTTCCAACTCGGTGTATACATAACTCTTCATTTACCAACTACATAAACTCTTTTTATTCCAGATCTTCAATCCATAATAGATGTTTGTTACCATGATGAAAATCAAATAAGTTGACATCAATGACAATATATTAACTGATTAATGTTTATCGTCACATTAGTAACTCGGTTGATCATCAACTCAATGACTTCAAACATATAATCAATTGTAGTTCATCAAGGTCACCCACCTAATCCAGGTCAGACTAGATAGATTTATAGTCTCAACTTTTTGGGACTTGGGGTGTAATTTTTCTCTCTCAAGGCCCTCCCTAAAATCTCTCAGATCATAGCCCCATCCTTCATCAATGGATGGACAAACCCTTCTATGGCCCCCTTCCATTTAAATATGAGATAATGTGGGCCTCCCATCTTGACTCTAAATTTTTTATCTGTACCATCCTAAAAATTTAAAACCCATTAATTAGATGTCTTTTAGGACCTAATAGACCCCATTTTAGTGATTCCTGGATCTAAATCTCTTTATGCTTGATTTTCCGCATCTTTCATGTTCTTTGTCTGAGAATTTTCACACTGCTAGTGTCCTGGAATCACTTTTAAATTAACCCCTCTAGAACTAGGTCGACCTAAGTGCCACTCACATGGCGAATGTGATAAATGAAGAACCTATTTTTAGTAAATAATTCCAAAAATAATTTTATGATACATGTGTCATGAAGAATCAAAGTTACAATGGTTTCCTTTGTCCTTCACATGGTTCCATTTCCTTCCCTGTTGAAGTTGGTGGTAAAACTTTAGATGTTACCTTCACTATAATCCTAACTTTTGATCAATTTCAATTCAAACTTGGTCTTCATTGGCTTACCTACATGCATGTTGTGGCCTCTCCTATTCATAAATGTGTTAAATTTCCTCTTAATGGAGAAATAATTATTGTTAACCATAGTCTTTATCAGCCTTCTGTGCCTTGAGACTCAGTTGACCTTAATTAATTTTGGTCTTCTATGCCTCAAACAATTCAAACCCATCTTGACCATCGCTTTAGATCATACCAATCTTGTGAACTTAGAAAACCTAAGGATGTTCCATCTATTTTCCGTAGACATGGACTTCTCCCTATACCACCTATACTACCTCTTCCTATTGCTTATACAAAAAATTATCAACCTATCTCTCAACCTAATGTGGTTCCTTAATTTCTTCCCCAAAAATAAGAAAAGTACCTGATGTTGATTGATCCTATCCAACCTCAAATTTCTATCAAGACCAAATGTAAATGCCACGCTCATTATCATCACCACAAACATATTGCTAGAGACCATCAACATGCTTCTCAAAATATTGCTTCACCTCATAAACCTCCTTGTATTTTTCTTCCCTTTGACCTACCCATGCCTAAACCCATGGAGGAAGTGAATTTAAACAAAATTAAAATGAAAAAACATGACAATGTTATTCATCTCTTGGATTATATTAAAATTAATCTAGATGAAGAAGATACCCTTAATGATGATGTTCTTTATGCTAACAATGATATTCATGCTATTGATTTTGAAGACATGCATGTGAATATTGATATTGATGATGATTTACCAGCTATGCTTTCATGATAGTTATTTATCCCTCCCAGTTATCAACACAATGACCTCTCTCCACAGCAGGGTCCTTGTTTAAAACTAGTTATTGTTCCATCTATTATTCTTTATGTTGCTCCTCTTGTTATTTTCCCACCTTCTTTAAAAACTATAGACTAAGATGGGAGCAGATGATACACTTGAGTAGCTCCTCTTGTACGGTATATTTTCTTTTCTTCTTTTTTTCTTGTTTGTCGTGATGTGCTTCCCTTGTGTTGTGTTGCTTGTTATTTGTTTTGTTTAGATTTCTTTAAATGACCCTTACTACTTTGTTGGTGCAATGTCATCCATGTTCTTCTATTCGCATCTCTCTTCTTCTATATTTTTTTACATGTTATATCATGTATGTGTCATTTTTTTTGCATGTGTCTTTGTGTTGTCTACTTGGGATGATGCAAAATGGTAGCTACCTATTCTTTTTGGTCTCCATTATGTCGGTCCAAAAAGACTTTTTTGTAACTCCTACATGTCTTTCTTCCATTATGCTTGTAGTTCTACTTCCTTTGGGGTATGATGACAGTCATTTTGATATACATGAGTTATCATATGACCTAGTGACCCCAGAGTTGGTAGTTCCCTTTCATGTTCTCTTTTTTCATGTGCTCAGGGAAAAGAAAACAAGTACAAACAAAATCTGAGTCGAGTCAACCAAAGAGGAAACTAAGAAGAAAATATGTTATGGATAAAGATGAAGAAGATGAAGAGTTAACAGAAACTGAGGATATCAGCAAGTTCCTAGTTACAAAACACAAATTCACTACCAATGTAGATGAAATCTGTCACAACATCCAGAATTCAGCAGGTTTGTCAGGTTTTAAGTTTATTAAGTTTGAGAAGTTAATAAAATATGATAAGGCTAAAATAGAAGAAGCTATGATGGATATGTTAGTAACATATAAGATGACACCTTTGGAGATTGGGAACCTAGTTCGTGATGAGCTATCAACCTAAATTGATGAGAGATGGAAGCATGCCACGATGATAGAAATGTTAGTAATAACTGAGAGGGGGGGAGAATCAGTGGCCTCAAAAATTAATCCTTAAATCAACCCTTCAAACTTAGTACCACAAAATCTTACCTCTAGTTATATTTAGTCCTGTAAGATAAATGCCTTGAAATACTTATATCAAATTACTACTTGTCGGAATGCTTTGTAAAACCTTCTACTGCATGTTTACCAATAAGTAGTCTTTCTATTTACCGAAACACAGCAAATAACTAGTGTATACCGATCAATCCAGATTTACTTATGTGAAATGCAAAATAGCAAAGTGATGACTCATAGACACATGACACATGGATTTTTAACGTGGAAATCCTGTTAAGGGAAAAACCACTGGGAACGGTACCCCAAATTTTCACTCTTCTAAAGTGAGCTTGGTGAAGAGCCAACCCTATTAAAGGTTACAAACACACTATTAGGTGTGACCTTGTTAGAGGATTTAAATAGATAGTTTGTCACTTAGTATCTGGCATCTAATGCTACCATCCTTGATCAAAAACTCACTTGGCCTATCAATAGGTATCGGGCATATCCAATGCTACTTTTTATGATCAAACTTTTTGATACTCCTTGGGATGTATCTCAATTAGAAAAGACTTTTAAGTCCTGCTCAGTTAAGAGAATTGATGCTTCAATGGTTAAACTAAAAGAATAAATTCATCTATTCACATATATAACTAGAATTGCAGATTTTCAGATTATTGTAAGTCCATTACCTTTATGATCAATGTTATCAATTCAATACCTTTTCTCCACAATGTTATTCTCTGTGATGTTGTATACTATTCATCAGTGTCTGCAGAATTTAGCTCTTTCCTCAGCTTGATTGATCAGGTCTGAATCAAGACTTTCTTCTCCTCCAGAATCTCTTCAGCATCTATTCTCTTGTCACTCCCCTTATTCATAATGAATAAGCTTGTCTCTTATATAGACATGATTTCACTATTTCTTGGCGTGATCCACAATTCTTTCCAATTAGATTTAAAGCAAAACTCCAGTTTTATCTTGTAGAGATCTTCTTGCCAACTAGACAAAGCAGCTTTAAATCCTTTACTTATCTCTGGCTTTATCTTGTCGATTAAAATAATGATAAGTATCAGTTAAGTCTATTTTTAGCTCTTGACAGCTAAGCATTTTGTCATTTTTGAACTCTTTGTTTTGTCGGTCAATATTTCAGTTAGTCATTGGTGTGACTTCAATTGACTTTGGGATCTCCATCCATTGGGAAACTCTGTAATTTTTTTCATCGGGTTACACTGTGCTTTTCTCATCAGGAAACACTGTGACTTTGCTCTTCGGTAATGCTGTGCATTTTCTCATTTGGTAACACTGTGACTTTTCTCTCTTACTCTGTCTATCGATGTGCACTCCGTCAGTGTATATAGTCACTTTTTGAATACTTGACTTAGATGCATTACTGATAGCATAGCCTTTAATTCATTGATTCTTTGAAGTCTTTAGCAATATGTCCATGACCATACAGATTATATCAAGTTGACATCAATGACAATACAATACATTAACTGATTAAATGTCTTGCATTAACTTTCTATATCTTGGTGATCTTCAACTTAACATCTTCAAACATTCAATCAGTTATAGTTCATCAATCTCTCCCTTTGGAATTTATAAAAACACACTACATTATCACACTATATTACTACTAATACAATATTAAATATAAAATTTGAAGTTCATCAAACTACCAACCTTGTGATCTATAACCGATATAAATATTTGGTCCTCGGTAATCTTATGAGAGCTTAGATTTGATTCTTGCAGCTTGCTCTTTGTCTTCAATCCCTTCACTGGATAGATGTAGAATATTTCTTCCTCTGATGTGACGTGTTCTTTTACTGTGTCAAACTCTCTCCCTTTCATTGTTCTCTTTTCTTTTGATGTCTCTTGTCAGCAATTCTCTCCCTCTATATGTACTCTTCCTTTCTGCTTACATCTCTCCCTTTGGATAATGTGATGGATGATGGATATGATATCTCCTTAATGTGATCTCCTTAATGTGATGATGGATATAATCTCTTCCTTTGACATCAATTCCAAACAAATATTTTGACAGTAATGCCAAATAATCCCTTTTATCCATAATATACTCCTTGAATTTCCCAATCCATCAGCAATAAAATAACTCTGGTGCTTGGAGTAGATAAATACCTTGTTGTGTATAGATTTATCTTTGAAGTCCATCTCTTTTCTTGCATCAACATGAATGAAATTCTGATAATATGTAGGCTGATGCAACCTTCTATTCATTTTACTGACCAGTAGACAAGGGTATGACCCCTAGTCTATTTCTAAAGTACTCAAATGCATCCTTGGGTAGTGGCTTGGTGAAGATATCAGCTAATTGTTCCTTTTATTACACATACTCAAGTATCACCTCCTTTTCTTGAACTTGTTCTCTCAAATAATGATACTTGATAGCAATATGCTTTGTCTTAGCATGCATGACTGGATTCTTGGAAATCTTTATTGCATTGGTATTATCAAAATAGATAATTACTAGTTTAGGAATTTTCATATGCATACCTTCCGGTAACTGTTTCATCCATGCAATATTTGAGCAGTTTGTAGTAGCAGCAACATACTCTACTTTTGCAGTAGATTGAGAGATGCATCCTTGCTTCTTGCTGATCCATGTGACACATCTGTCACCCATAAAGAATTCTCCTCCAGTTGTGCTCTTTTGGTCATCAATATTTCTAGCCCAATCAACGTCGGTAAATACCTTAAGTTCAAATTTTCCTTCTCTTCTATACCATAGGCCATATTCCTCAGTATTCTTTAGATATCTTAGGATTCTTTTCACATCAGTCATATGTGATTCCCTGAGATTAGCAGAAAATCTTGCAACTATTCCTACTGCATGTGCAATATCTAGTCTAGTATGTACAACATACATGAGTTTTCCAATCATTGATCTATACAAAGTTTGATTTATCTTAGGTGACTTGTCCTCCTTTGTCAGTTGCCATCAGTGTTCCAACTGGCTTGGAATCTTCCATCTTGAATATTTTCAGCACTTCCTTGATGTATTTAGATTGTGTAATGAAAATGCCTTCATCTTGTTGCATGATCTCCAAGAAAGAACTTGATCTCTCCAAACATAGACATCTCAAACTCTTTGCTCATTTCATTTGCAAATTATTTGCATAGCATATCATTGCCTCCAAATATGATTTCATCAAAAAAATATTTCATCAATCAAAATGTTAGCATTAGTATCTTCCTTCAAATAAAGATTATTGTTTTCACTAGTTCTTACGAATCCAATACTTATGAGATAGGAATGAATTATTTCATACCAAGCTCTTGGTGCTTGTTTCAATCCATACAAGGATTTGTGTAGTCTACATACCATGTTCCTCTTGTCTGGATCAACAAACCCTTCTGGTTGTTTAATGTATACCTCTTCTTCAATTATTGTATTTAGGAATGCAGACTTGACATCCATTTGGTATACCTTGAATCCTTTACATGCAGAATAAGAAAGTAATATTCTCACTCCTAGCCTAGCAATGGGTGCAAAGGTCTCTCCATAGTTAATTCCTTCTTCTTGTGCATGCCCCTTGCATACTAGTCTTTCTTGGTTTCTAGTGACTTCTCTATTCTCATTCAGTTTATTCCTGAATATCCATTTTGCACCGATGACATTCTTGTCATCTAGTCTCAGTACAAGTTTCCATGTCTTCTTTTTCTCAATCTACTCAATTTATTCATTCATAACACTAATCCATTCTTCATTACCAAGTGCGGCATTGACAGATTTTGGCTCAAAATCACAAATAAGACATCTTGTGTTTAGAGACTTACTTATGGTTCTCATACCATCCTTCTTGTCTCCAATGATCTAGTTCTATGGCTGGTTCCTTCTGACATATCTATCAAGTACATGTTCAATTATTTGTCTATCATCTTGATCATCAATTTTTCCTTCATTCTGATCTCCATCACTTGGTACATCATCTTGAGCAATATCCTGATTGTCGGTATTTGTAGCCTGATGCTTGGGTGCAATAATTTTTTTCTTGGGAGCTATACATTATTGCTCGGGTAGAGATTCAGGTTCTTCATTGTAAACAAACCTATTGTAGTCCTCTGGTTGTTTTGTGCTTTCCTTTTCATTCTTCTCTGTAAATTCATCTATCTTTACATTTGCACTTTCAACAATTTTGTTAGAGGTTTTATTGAGAAATTTATAAGACTTTCTCTTGGTGGAATACCCTAGAAATATTCCTTCATCACTTTTGGAGTCAAGCTTTCCATTTCTATCATCTTTTAAGATATAACATTGACTTCCAAAGATCTTGAAGTAACTTACATTGGGTGTGTAACCATACCATAGCTCATAGGGTGTCTTCTTGGTGTCTTTCTTCAATTGTACTATGTTCAATGTGTAAATAGCAGTACTGACAGCTTCCCTCCAGAAGATTTGGGTGATGCCTTTCTCTATGATCAATGTCCTTGCACAATAAACAATGGATATGTTCCTTCTTTCATCAATTCCATTTTGTTGTGGTGTTCTCGGTGTAGAGACCTGTCTTTTGATTCCATGCTCATTACAAAAATTAGTGAATTCATCTGAAATAAATTCCCCTCCTCTACCTGACCTTAAGCATTTCAATTCCTTACCAATTTTATTTTCTACCATTTCTTTGTACCATTTAAACATCTTGAATGATTCAGATTTATCTTTTAGAAACATAATTGTCATCATTCTAGAGTAATCATCAACAAAGAGAATAAAATATCTATCACCATAATAAATATTTTTCCTCATGGGTCCACATAGATCAATATGGACTAATTCTAGAATGGCATCAGATGTATGGGTTTTTCTTTTGAAACTAGACTTTTTCATCTTACCTTTTTGACAATTTTTGCACATAATATTGTTTGTCTTAATCATCATTGGTAAGCCTCTTGCATTTCTCTTTTTTCTTATCTTTATCATGTTTTCAAAGTTTACATGAAACAATATTTTATGCCACAACCATATGTCTTTGTTTCTAGCCATTAAGCAAGTGGTGTCAGTATCATTCAGATATAATAAGTTACCTTTTGTCTGCTCACCAGTACCAATCAGACTTCCTGATTTATCAAATATCTTTGTCTTCTTATTTTCAAATGATACTCTATGACCTGAATTATTCAATTGAGAAACACTGAATGGATTATAATTCAATCCTTTCACCCAATAAGAATTTTCATATTTTATCAGGTTATTCAACATTATAGTTCCTTTACCTTCAACTAGACAAGGTGTGTCATTGCCTATTCTTACTGAACCACCATTATAGTATTCAAAATTCTCAAAAAATTTCTTGTCACCGGTCATATGGTGAGTGCAGCCACTATCTATGATGCAGACATCATTTTTACTAACTTTAGATATGAGTGCAGTTTCTACATACCTTTCTTCACCTTCATCTGAATCATCTTTTACAACCACAAACACCATCTTGGTGTCTTCATCAAATTTGGTGTCAGTATCTTCATCTGTGCATTTAGCTAGGTAACTGGCCTTCTTTCCCTTATCCTTGCAGTCTCGGGTATCTCTTCTTTTTGATTGTCAGTTGCTTCTGTAATCTCGATTATCACCTCTTTCAAACTTCTTTTCAAATGACCTGGCATTACTTCTGTCTTCTTTTCTCCTGTTAGGACATCTTACAGCAAAGTATCAAATCTCTTTACAATTAAAAAATACAAGTGGCAATTTACCTTTGTATTTACCTTTGCCTCTCTGCATTCTTCTAGCCATAAGTGCTTCAATTTCATCAAGATCTTCTTCTTCACTTTCACTATCACTATCTTTTCTCATAGTGTGTTTATGACTTGATTTACTTATTCTCAAAGAAGATTTGAATGCAGACTCTATGTTTGGTAAGACACTATTATCAAATTTATTCATCTCAAATGAAATCAGTCTTCCAATCAAACTATCTAGAGTAACATTCTTATTTTCTACTGCTCTCATTTCTTGTATGGAAGATACTCTAATAGCATAAGTAGGCAGTAAGGTTCTTAAAATTTTACTTACCACTCTATCTTCATCTAGTACACCTGCAACTCCTCGGATAGCATTGACTACCTCTTTGATTCTTGTGTTGTACTGTGTGATGTTTTCACCTTCTTTCATTCTGAGATCATCAAACTTTCCTCTAAGGATTTTTGCCTTGCCTCTTAGAACATTTTTATCACCACCATGTACAAGCTTCAATTTGTCCCACATATGCTTTGCATTTGTGCATGCTTTGACATCTTCAAATTCAGCATCAGAGACTGAGGAAGCAAGCTTTATTATCATGCAGTTGTGCTCATGCTTCTCTCTCATTTGTTCAACTATGAGTGCTCCTGTGGGCAACACATATTCAGTATCTAAGTATTGAGTAACGTCATTTCCAATACTTGATAAGTGGATTCTTATCCTACTTTTCCATGAAGCAAAGTTGTCTTTGTTCAACTTGGGCACATCTCGTATATTCATCTTGTGATCTTTAGATTAGGTCTTGAAACCTTCCTTTTACGCACACAAGCTTTGATACCAATTGTTAGTAATAACTGAGAGGGGGGTGAATTAGTGGCCTCAAAAATTAATCCTTAAATCAACCCTTCAAAATTAGTACCAAAAATTTTTACCTCTAGTTATCTCTAGTCCTGTACGATGAATGCCTTGAAATACTTATATCAAATTACTACTTGTCGAAATGCTTTGTAAAATCTTATACTGTATGTTTACCGATAAGTAGTCTTTCTATTTACTGAAATACAGTAAATAACTAGTGATACCGATCAATTTATATTTACTTATGTGAAATTCAAAAGAGTAAAGTAATGACTCATAGACACATGACACATGGATTTTTAACATGGAAACCCTGTTAAGGGAAAATCCACTGGGACCGGTACCCCAAATTTTCACTCTTCTGAAGTGAGCTCGGTGAAGAGCTAACCCTGTTAAAGGTTACAAACACACTGTTAGGTGTGACCTTGTTAGAGGATTTAAATAGATAGTTTGTCACTTTGTATCTTGCATCTAATGCTACCATCCTTGATCAAACAGTCACTTGGCCTGTGAATAGGTATTGGGAATATCTAATGCTACTTTGTATGATCAGACTTTTTGACACTCCTTGGGATGTATTTCAATTATAAAATACTTTTAAGTCTTGCTTGGTTAAGAGACTTGATGCTTCAATGGTTAAACTAAAATAGTAAATTGATCTGTTCACATATACAACTAGAATTGCAAATTTTCAGATCTATTTTAAGTGCATTACCTTTCTGATCAATGTTATCAATTCAATACCTTTTCTCCATACTGTTCTTCTCTGTGGTGCTATATCACTATTCGTTGGTGTCTATAGAATTTATCTCTTTCCTCAGCTTGATTGATCACGTCTGAATGAATACTTTCTTCTCCTCTAGAATCTCTTCAGCATCTATTCTCTTTTCACTCCCCTTATTCATAATGAATAAGCTTGTCTCTTATATAGACCTGATTTCACCATTTCTTGGCTTTCTTGATCTTGGTGTGATCCACAATTCTTTCCAATTAGATTTAAAGAAAAACTCCAATTTTATCTCGTAGAGGTCTTCTTGCCAACTGAACAAAGCAGCTTTAAATCCTTTACTTATCTTCGGCTTTATCTTGTCGATTAAAAAATGATAAGTATCAGTTAAGTCTATTTTTAGCTCTTGACAGCTAAGCATTTTTTCATTTTTGAACTCTTTGTTTTGTCATTCAATACTTCAGTTAGTCATCAGTGACAACTGACTATTCTATCAGTCTGACTTCAGGATCTTCGTCCATCGAGCAACTCTATAATTCTGTCCGTCGGGTTACACTATTATTTTCTTGTCGGGCAACATTATGACTTTTCTCATCGGTATTGTTGTGCATTTTCTCATCGGGTAACACTGTGACTTTTCTCTCTTACTCTATATGTCAGTGTATACAGTCACTTTTTGAATACTTGACTTAGATGCATTACTGATAGCATATCCTTTGATTCATTGGTTCTTTGAAGTCTTTAGAAATATGTCCATGACCATATAGATTATATCAATTTGACATCAATGATAATACAATACATTAACTGATTTAATGTCTTGCATTAACTTTCTATGTCTTGGTGATCATCAACTTAACATCTTCAAACATTCAATCAGTTATAGTTCATCAATAAAGGCAAATCAAAGAAGGATCATTAGCTTAAATTATGCCATAGTTAACAAAGAAGCAGAAAGAAAAATTTATGGATCAACGTAGGAATAGATTCATTCCTAAATTGAGAGCCTATTCCATACTGAAGAATGATGTAGAAGGTGTTGTGCAACAAACCCAAAGGATATGGAAGATTATATTTGGCTTAATAGTTGAAAAGAAGAAAGATGAGGACACATCTAAGAAAATTGAGCTGGACAACAAAGAATACATCAATGAACCAGATAATACTAAGGAAAATACACATGATGACATTGAAGCTGAAACGATTGAAATTACTGAAGAAGAGTTGAAGAAAGATGTTGACGATGAGAAGAAAGATAAAGTTGAGGAAGAACTTATTAAAGATTTGACCACTGATGAGGTAACACAAGGTTTGAATGTCAAGGAACAGAGATAAGAGGAAATCTTAATTCTAGATTCACCTACCGAGGAAAACCTTGAAGATAATGCAGAGGGAGATAAAAAAAAAAGTAGAACAAGCAGATAAGTTTGCACTAGATATCTCTGAATCACTTGAAGAAATTACCGAGGTGACCAAGACTTCTGAGATAGAGGAGAAACAAGAACCTAAGGAGGAAGAGGCAATACAAGAATTGGTACAACTACCTAATGTTGCTCCTCTGGTATCTACTGAAGTTAAGAAAGATGATATATCGGTTAAGAAGATACTCAATACTCAGAAGGAGTTAGTATCAATTGGTGGTGACACTAATATTTTGAAAGATGAATATAAACCAAGTAGCAGCTCATCAGAGCCAAGAAAGAAGAAATTAGATAAGAAGAAGAAGGATAAGATCTCTAAAGTTACACTTTATGAAGTTATAGTCATTCCAAAATGGGATATTGATAACTTATCTTTTGAATAGATGCTAATCTTGTAGGAATTATTGAACAGGAAGAGGAAGCCAGAAGAATTGAAATGAGAACATCAATAGAAGCAGGTATTACATGAGATTAAGGAAATATTTGTTGATGCATTTGAATTTCAAGACCTAAATGAGTAGGAACCTATCTTAGAATAATTGGTTCATATTGTTCAGAAGGTGAACACAGATGACATCGATGCAAATGAAAAACTCCTACAAAGATCAGAAAGAAAATTTGAGACAAAGGTACTTGATAAAGTCATAGAAAAGCTTACTGAGAAGCAGGTTGCACTTTCTGATCTGGTCAACAATTTAGAAGAAGTGATAGAGAATGTTCTCTCTTTGTACAAGAAACTATGTGATACTAAATTCTTTACAAAGGAGATTCATTATCTTATAGAGAAGCTACAATTAGATTTGAGGTCAATAGGGCAGTCATTGAGCATGGATGCAAGTTCCAGCTCTTTCCAATTTAGCAGGTTGACACATGCCCAAGGGAGACTAGCCAAGATTATGGCTAGTGATGGCAGAATAAGAGGTAAATTTATTTCAATTCAGACAATATTGATACCTCACTTGGAGGTTATGTAGAAAGAAGTGAAAGTGACAAAGAAACTATCACAGAAAGATCCACCTATGAACATTGTCGAGAGTCTAATTGATCTAGTTGTTGAGCTAGAAATCAAATTTCAAGTTTTGGAGTCTATAAGGACAAGTTGGGATAATGCTTTAGCTATGATATTACATATCCATAAACCATTTTTGGATAAGTATGGTTTGACCCCAACAACCCCAGTAGAGAAAGATCACAAGAGTGACAAAAACAAGGGCAAAATGTCATAGATTCAATAGTGGAAATGTAGGTATGTATATACATATGTTTTATATATATATATATATAGTGAAGTCTTTATGGAGAAAGACTGAGTCAGAATCCTAGGGGGAGTTTTGAATTTTGAATTCTTTTGAGTACTATTTTTTTGAAGGACTGAAAAGACATGACGAAGTGTTTTTGCCACTAATGAAAAGGGGGGAGATTGTTGATCTCTAAGTTTTTTTGTCTATTAGTGTCCCACACTTAGTCATATTCAAGGCAGGTTGGTCGATCATCACTGCGACCGAGCCATCTCACTAAGGCCAAGATCGAGCAGTAGTTATTGCCGAGTAAGTTAGAGCTCACCAAGTACTCAATTGATGCCAAGCCGAATGACCATCAAGTTGCATAGAAGAGTTAGTGTTGAGCGACAACATATAGTTATGCCGAGAAACACAGTATTGACCGAGCACCAATATTTTGTTTTTTCGAGTAAAATAGATTTTGTATATGTGTTTGGAATGGCACAAACACCAAGGTAAACCATTTTGGCTGACTTCTATGGAGCATTTAATGATCATATACATATATTTAATGCATTAATTATGCGTTATTTTTATGGTCATGAATCCCTATGCAAGCCACGAAACCAATCAAAATTAGGGATGCTTAAGAAACAAAAGATGGAGGTTCTAAATCATTGATCTTCATATGAATGGTCTATTTATGTGATGCTTCAAACCTTAATCCATATGTGTATTGGTGTGTATAAGCATGTATGTTTGGATGCAGATGTGAAGAGCAGAGATCAGAAGTATATGCATATTTTGAATATCTGAAGCATTGACCAGACAGAGTGACTGAGCAGAGTAGTGAAGATTTGTGGGTGTCATCCCCACCCTATTTTTACCTTCAATAGTTTATGGGTTACCAAAATATTTGTGTTATGTGTTCATGATTAGATGTTATATCTTTATAGCATTTCAATTTATGATTATGAATGCATGGTTGAATCAGTTTGTTAAGAATTGGTAGAATTTTTATAGATCTGATTCACCCCCTTCCTCCCCCCCCCCTCAGTTATTACTTTCCCAATTAAGACTTCCAACATGGGGTTCTTCAAAGGTGGTAAGGAAATTATGAAAGGTGACCCCCTATCACCCTACCTTTTTATTATGGTGGAAAAAATTCTAGGAAGAAACTTCCTAAATCTAACTCTAGCTGGAAGAATAAAGGGAGTTAAAGTTTCCTCCAAACTCCCCCCCTTATTTCTACATTATTTTTTTTATGATACTTTTCTCTTTGAAAAATCCTCAGTGGTTGAACCAAGAGAATGGAAAGGTCTCCTTCTAGATTATTTTAGGGCCTCTATCCAATGCATTAATTATGGACAAAGTAGTATATACTTATTCAATACCAAGATAGATCTGCAGGAAATGGTCAAGGATGTATTGGGCTTCCAATGTGCTATCCTTCTAGGCACTTCTATTGGTGATGCAGGAGCATCTTGAGTCATTGGCAATCTTGCTCAACCAAAAATATCTTTGCTTTAGTTCTTTAGTTTGTTCTCTGTCGCTCGGGTCCTGCTGCTCAGGCATGCTTGTCTTTGTCGCTCAGGTTTTGTTTCTCAGAAATGTTTGTTTCTTGTTGCTTGGTCATGCTTTACCGATAGGTTTTGGTGATGTCTTTATCGATGGGTTTTCTGATGCTCGAGGATGCTTTACCGACGATTTGCTGATTCTCGGTAACCATATGCCCAAGATGCTTATTTTGGAAGTTGAATATTTGGTCAACTTCTTTAGTTAATTTTGATGGATTAAATGATTTGGGATCTCTCATTAGGATCTATGTGGACCTAAATCTGGGTCTCCCTTATGGATTTGAGCGTCAACCTCTTGTGGTGGACTCTTGTATATATTTGGTTGTATGTTCTTAGTTTAGGTATCAATCTTAGAGCAAGAAATAAAATGTTTAGATATTGAAATCAAAGGTCTGTGATCTCTCTTGTATGAAGATCTTATTGTAATTCATTGAATATATGGCCAAAACCAGGAAGGCCTTATAGCCCAGCATGTAATGATTTTGATCAAGTTAACATAAAGGATCTTTGTATTTTCTTCTCTCACTGTGTTGTTGTGTTTCTGCATTATCTTGGCAAGGTGGTTTGGTAGGTGGGAGAGCCTTGGGCCCCTCCTCCTAACCCTCCTTGCACTAGGTAGTATCAGAGTGTGGTGAGATCTAAGTTCCTTCTTGAAACCCTAACCCTAGTTGGTATTGTTGTGGGGTGGCAGATTGTGATCTGACCTACAATTATAGAGGGATTCAAGATGGTTCATGGGAGAGTAAATCTAGATCCAGATCTATCTTATATGCTTAGATAGATGGATGCAAGATTGGAAGCTATTAAGACAGCCCAAGGTAGAGGAAGACATCTTGATGATGCTAGTGATGATGAATTTGAAGAGGTTCAAGGTGAAGCTACACCTGCACCTATAATAGATCGAGAAGAAGAGCGATTCCTGAGAGCTTTGAAAAGTTTGAAATCCACACCTCAGTTTAATCTTCCTTAGTATAGTGTAAAATTGTATTTTGATGAGTTGATTGACTAGATAACAGAGATGGAAAAGTATTTTGAATATGAGAGTGTAGAAAAAGATAAGAAGGTGAATATTGCAAGCACAAAGTTGAAAGGTCATGCATCCTTATGGTGGGAACATCTGCAATTAGATCAGAAGAAGAAAGGTAAAGAAAAAATCAAGGTATGGGATAAGATGGTAAACAAATTGAAAGGCAAGTTTCTACCTTGTGATTATCATATTAACCTAATCTGGCGAATGCAAAGTCTGAAGCAGAAAGACAAATCAGTAAAAAAATATACTGAAGAATTCTACAGATTGGACATCAGATCTGGACATGTTGAGGATGAAGTGGAAAGATTTGAAAGATACCTGAATGGATTGAGAAGTTATATACAAGATGAAATCAGTTTGGTCAAGATGGAAAGCATTGAGGAGGCATACTAATTTTCCCTAAAAGATAAGGAAAAGTTGAACAGAAGATACGAACAAAGACAAAGAGGTGGAGGAAGTAGATTCCCTAGAGGAAGACATAGATCTCGTGGTGAGAACAGTAGATCTGAATGAGACAAGTCGATTTCAGACACATCTCAAGACAAAGGAAAGATTGAATGGAAAGGTGGAAATTCATACTGAGGAAGGGTTAATTACTCTAGAGGTGGTTATAGTAGGAAATGATTCCAAGTAACTTGTTACAATTATGGTGAAGAAGGGAATAAATCCTTTGAGTGTACACATGAAATCAAGAAAGTTGGCAGTAGCAGAAATGCATTGGTCCAAGAAGATACATCTAATGAACCTAAAAGTAATCTCATGATCAGAAGGATAATATGGAGTGAGAAGGATAAGAAAGATCCAATCAGGAAAATTTTGTTCAAGACCATATGTAGAGTTGCAGATAAATTTTGGAAAGTGATTGTTGATAGTGGAAGATTGGAGAATCTGGCATCTAAGGAAATGGTTGCAAATTTGCAGTTGGAGAAGATGAAACATCCAAAGCCCTATCAGATCTCATGGATCAAGGATGATCATACATTAATGGTGAGTGAATAATGCTTTGTGAATTTGAAAATTGGAAATTATTATTATTGGGATTAATGGTAAGTAGTACTGAGAGGGGAGGGGTGAATTAGTACCTCTAAAACTTTTAATACTTTTCACCTTACTTCATTAGCAATCAATCTTTACTATATTACCAACCAAATCTGATGTTCTTTCTTATGCATGTAGTATTAATTCATAAACTTAATTGTATGCAACATTCATAGAAACATTCATGAAAGTAATAGACACATAACACAAGATATGATATCGGAGAAAACTCTTGTTAGGAAGTAAAAATTGTGGTCAGGATGGCACCCACAAAACTTCACTATCTGCAGATTGGAAGGGAGTAGATAAAGGCTTACAATTTGATCACTTCTGATGATCTACCTTGTTAGGAGTATTAGTGTGGAGACCTTTTAGGATCTACTCTGTTAATATCTTTAGCAACACTAATGGAGTGTGCACTTGATTAAGAGATTTACAATAGGATTGTTAAATCCACCTTCCTTGAAAGGGTTTCTTAAGTGTGCTACACTTGTTAGAATGTGTACAATATGAATGACCTGACTATATGAAATCTATAATTTCTGATCACATATCCATTAAAGCTTACAGTATATGAATATCACCTATAGTGATTGATTAATACCTTTTCCTTCTTTTTGGTAACCTTGGTTCTTGTTCTTGAAAACTGATTTGACCTTTGTATGTGCTTCTACATGAATTCTCTTTTCTGAACCTTAGATGCTCATAGTAGCTACAATCATCATCAAACAACATGTTCACAATTGATTGAGCATCTATTTATACAATTTCTTTTGACCTATTTTAGAATCATGCATTACAATGTTAACTCTAGGTCCAAGGTATACAACTTGACCTTGATCCTTTAGTTTGCATGTTTTAAATTAGTTAGACTGATAAAAACAATAATAATTACATTTTTTTCCCTTACGTAATGGATTTAAAACAAATCAAGAATTTAAATATAAAACTTCAGTGATTTATCAAACGTGGAAGTTAGATCCACTTTTTGTGGGATGTAACTAACTCTCGGTATCTAATTGTTGGTGTGAACTAAAAGTCTATCAGTGTTCCTTATTTGAACTGATCGTCAGGTTCCCTTGATCTATCGGGTTCCACTCTTGATTGTTTCGTCGGGTTTCACTGTTGGTTACTCATCGGTTTCCTTTGTCTTTTCTGTCATCGGGTAACATTGAATAGTGTTGCATCGGGATGCTTTGTACTTAGTAATATCAGTAACCTTGGCATCAAGTAGTGTTGCACCCTGTCTATCGGTGTAGTATAAACTGACGGTGTTTATCATGTTTTTCCTTGCATATACTAATGGCAAAATATAATGTCTTGAATCTCACCCTTTGGCATTAGTATCAAAAACTGATATGTGCACAATACTAAAGTGTTTAGTATGTACACAGTGTATATATCCTTGTCATTATATGACTCCCCCTAACTGTATGCATGGGTATAGTATAAGTATATGTACATGTATACTTGCATTTGTACTATACATTCCCCTTTTTTCATAATCTTTCCTCTTTTTAATGACTGACTGTACATATCATTTCCCCCTTTTACTGACTGATTGTACATATCATTTCCCCCTTTTTTTATAATCATGACAAAAATGTACAACTTAGAAGTTGTCAAAAATGTGACAAAAATGTGCAACTTACAGAGTGTCAAGAATGTGGGAGTGATTTTTCTTGATATCTTCCATCATTTTCTCCCATTTCTCTTCGAGGAGTTCCAGAGCCATGTGCTCTAGTTCAATCATGGCATTCATATCATAAATTTTTTCTAGGACAGACATTTCTAGGGTGGGAATAAGTGTTCTTTCTTGTGTCATATGGCATTGCAGTAATGTCAGAGTTAGTAAGAGTTGATCTTGAAGCTCATTCACCTCATCTCTGAACTTTGTTTCTGCAATCTGTATATCTTGTCTCAGCTTCCTAGCTTGCTTGAGTTGGTCATTGTGCAATTTGATTGCATCTTCAGTGTTTGTGGGACCTTGTACACTAGATTGAATATCAGCATCAATTTGTGCTATCTTTTTGATATACTCCTTGGTTAGTTGATCCAATGTGCACAATTTTTGGATTAAGGCTATAGCTTCTGAAATTATAGGGTCCAATGTGCTTACCAGTTTAGATAGCTTTACCTTTTGCAGTGCCACTTCTTGTCTTATTTTCTCTGCTAACTTGAATTCATATTTCTTCTCAAGTCTTTCTTCCATAGCCTTTTCAGCGTCTATATTCTGAGATGTGATAGCATTGGTGAGAACCACTAATTGATCAAGTATTGGAGTTGTTTGATCAACATCTCTATTAGGTACAATTTGCTAAAGGATTCCTTTTGCAACTTCTAGTACCTTTGATTCTTTTGTGGCCTTTCTCATCTTATCTTAGATAGCTTTCCTCTCACAAAGTCTAGCATACTTTGTCAACTCAGTAGGATCCAATGTTCTAGGATCACATACTGGAATCTCAATTATTTCATCCAGAGTGACTGGATTTCTGATCTTTCTATTCTTCTTCCTTGAGACTTTTGTAGAAGCAGATGTATGAACTACCATTGCTAGTTCATTTTTTTTCTCTGAGTTGCTCAGTGAAGGCTTTGTAGATGAAACTTATTGTGCCTTCTACTCGGTGTTCACCTGTTGGTTAGGTGAAGATGTCTCTTCATTAACCTTGGGTTTTTTAGCACATTTCTCTTCTATTTTCTTTTGTGGTTTATCTATCTTTGCTTCTTCACTCTTCTCCTTCTGCTTTTTATCCTCTACTTATTTTTCTCCTTCTTTATTCTGATCAATAGACTTGTCTTGCTGATCATCAGTAGCAGCTTGTTCTATAGTTCTATCTTTGGATTCATCTATTGTATCTTTTGTTTCTGCATCACCCATCTCTTTGGGTATGCGTGTATCTATAATAGATTCTTCTTGTCCTTCTATCATATTTATGGCCTTCATCAATACAGGCATATTGCTCTATGTGCCCACCTGTACTGCATCTATAGTTGTGTCATGTTCGTCAGTTTGAGCTTGTTGAATAGTGACATCTTCATCCTTTTGAATTTGTTCTACAGGGTCCAGTACTTTTATGTCAATGATTGAAGTGTCTGGCCATGTCTCATCAGCAACATCCATGTCATTATTTCCTTGCGTCTCCAATGCTTGTTGCTTTTCTTGATCCTTAAGAGATATGAATATTACATCATCATCCTTCTGTGGATCCTTATTAGAATCATAGTGAGTAATATCTTGAATGTCAATATTATCCATGACTTTATCTAAGTCAATGGGCTTAGTATCCTCCATATTATCTAAAGCAATGTGTTCTAGAGTTTCTTTTTTCTTTCTGCTCCTCTATATGAGTTGTCTCGGTGAGAAGTAATGGATTCTCACAGCTTGTTGATTCTATAGGTAGATTAAGAATTTCTCTCCACTTACCATCTGTCATGTTGTCAAGATCTAAGAACTTCCCCTGTATCACCTTATATGCTCTTATCTTTACCACAAATTTATTTGAATGCTTTTTCATCATTTCTTTTATCTCTTCCATTTTGCATTCAAGAGGCATGAGTGTCACAAGTATCCTCTCCCTTGCTTCCTTTTCAAAGTTCAAAGCATAAGACCATCCTGCTAAAATTCTCCTGGCCCAAGCAAGAAAAAGTGCATAAAAAATCCTTCCCTCAAAACCTTTGATGGTAATCCAAACACCTTCCCTAATACTATGTCAGTGGAGAAGCCAAAGAAAAACAAAACAAAATGAACCCCCTCTCAAAATAAAGGCCAAGGATTCTAAAAAAATAAACTAAATATTCAACAAATTGATATAGATATTGAAGTTACTGAAGAGACCAACACTCCCTGTCAATCCACTTGACTGGAAATCAATCAAATTAAGGAGAAAAACTTGATAGAGGAGTCAGAGTCAGATGATGAAGGGGAGAGTGAAAACGAGAAAATAGAGGGAAAAATGCCAAAGAAGGAGGCCTCTTCAGTTACTGCTAGCAATTCCTCCCACATCTCAAAGAGTCTAAAAATTGAGTCCCTTGACCTCGCCCATAATGTGGATGCAAAGAACAAGGCTATGTGTCCCGCTAAGGATAAGGATAAAACTCCTACTGAAGGGGAATGTGGTATATGTGATACTGTTGGGAGGCGATTGAAAAAATTAGCAAATAAATAATAAAAGGTTCCAAGAGGTTTACCGCTTTTCCCTAAAGGTCATGCATAGCTCGGCTACCACAATGTGTCTACTCTAGAAGGACGTGCTTGGTGAGAGGGACAATGGAGATGGAAATTTCAAGGACTGGGCAAGGATGATGTTGTCTAAGCAATGCAAGAAAAAGGAGGCCTAGCGATTTAGTCCCTATTTACTTTTTACAGTCTTGATGATAGTGGCCTTAAAGACCTTATTTTAATTTATGCCTAAGTTAGTGATACTATTATGTTTTATTTTTAACACTTATGTTGGTATGTCCTACATGGCCTTTGTTTAAAACTCTTAATACTATTTTGCTTGGTATAGTAAATGATATTAGAAGTCTGGTTAGTATATTGTTGATGGTAGTTGTAGAAATGATTACTACAATAAGTAGACTCTTGGTTTTTTTTGACATGTGAAAGCCACTGTTACTATTTTCATTTTTTAATATGTGTGTTGTTAAAGTGTTGATAGTGTTAATCTGTTGGCAGTAGCCTGCAGGGATTTTGTACCAAGGGACAACACCCTAGTTTTGTTGCTTCTAATATAAAAAAATGCTACCATGTATTCGTTGGGGCATATTGGGGCATGATTTTTATTAATTATTCTTTGAAACAACACCCAAAAATGCATTGTCTCAAAGAGGGGTAAAATGTAGACATTAAAATTGTCCCATTGCCTGCACGTGACATTTTTACTAACATTCATCTAAATTAATTAAATAAACTTCATTATTTAATTGATTAACATTGTTCTTCCTAAATTTGAATTCCAAACTCATTACTTCCCACCAATTCTAATAATTGAATAATTTTAATTAATTATTCAGCTTTATTTAATGTTTCTTCAAGATTCTCTAAATATTCTTCTAAAAATTAATTAATTGATTTTTATTATTTAATCAATACATTTTCTAAAATTTGAATAAATAATTATGGTATTTAATTTAAAAAATTATTCTCATTTTCGTCCCCACCATTAAATAATTATTTTAATTATTTAATTGACTAACTATGTCTTCTAAAATTAAAAATATATTTAATTATTTCATTTCCCCAATGCTAACTCGTTCTTATAAAAATAAATAATTTAGTTAATTTATTTATTCCCTCATGTGCACAATTAAATAATTGTTTAATTATTTAACTCTAATTATATTCTTCAATTCCACCCCTCTAACTATCACTCACTAACAATTCTTTTTAATTAATTCAATCTTTTTTTTATCGGTAAAAGGCCAAGGTCTTGATAATTTTATTAATATTATAAAGAGTAACAAAAATCTCTGTTAAAGTCACTAATAATGTAACAAATATAACTCGCGAACCATTTGCAAATGATACTATCCTCTTGGGAATCAGTACTAAGAATGAAGCTAAAGCCTAAAGCCTTTAAAGATATACTTGATGTATACTTGAAGGCCTCTGGTCAAAGGGTAAATTCCAATAAATCTGAAGTCTTCTTTCTTAACACCCCATTAGCTAAAGCTAGACAAATTTCTAATATCTTAGATTATAATATTGGAAATTTTCCATGCAAATACTTAGGAATACCTATAGACAAAGGAACTCATAGTTCCAAGCTTTGGGATTTAATTATTACTAAGATTCAAAATAAAAAATAAAATTGGAAAGGAAAATAGCTAACCAAGGCTGGTAAGACTACAATGATCAAATATATGCTCACAATAATTCCTACCTATCAAATGTCAGTCCTACCTATTCCTAGCAACATTAAGTCTATCTTAGATAAGCACCTCAGAGACTTCTATTGGAAAGGCTCTTCGGAAGAAAAGAAGGTAGCAATAATCAAATGGGATAATATTTGCAAACCAACATCCCTTGGAGGCCTAGGAATCAAAAATATGCAGTGGCAAAATAGGGCTCTTGGAGCCAAGATTGTTTGGAGACTATTGCAAGAACCAAATAGTAAATGGGATTCAATCCTACTAAATAAATATATTCCCAATGCTGGTCCGATTAATATCTTTAGGTCTCTTAACCATGTCAAAGGTTCTCGCATATGGAATTTTATTATAGATAATAAGGATATTGTTAATAAATGTCCAACATGGGATATTGGAAAGGGTAAGGAAGCCCTCTTTTGGGAAGACTTGTGGGGAGGTTACATTCCTATGAATAAGATGGAAAGACCTTAACATTATCTCGATAGAAAAACATGAAAGGTAGAAGCTAGGAGAGATACTTAATTAGAGATTTGTCTCTCTTAAAATATAAAGGATAGATTAGTTTGGACAGGTTCAAATTATGGGAAATATAGAGTTAGAAATGATTATCAGAATATTGTTAGAGAACAAAACATGGATACTTTAGATATTCCCTTGAATTTATGTTGGAACAAAGCATGCCTTCCTAAGGCTAGAATATTCCTATGGGAATCCCTACAAAAAAGAATATTGACCGCAGATAGATTCAGGAAGTTAGGTTTTGAGGGACCATCCAGATGCCCCTTGTGTGAGCAACACGAGGAAACAGTTAATCATCTTTTATTAAACTTCCCATATGCACAAGAATGTTGGAATTAGCTAAGAGGATGTCTTGGATGGAGTTCTGCAATGTTAGTGGATATTATTAAATTTCTTAAATCATGGCCCATAATTAACAAAAAATAGTTTATATAAAGATATTTAGATCATTACCCCATCAATCTTGATGTGGGAATTATGGAACAAGCGTAACAAAAGAATATTTGTTAATCAAAAAATGGATTCTAAGTCACGAACCAACAAGATTGAGTCCTCAGTTGTGGATCTCATCAACAATAGACTTCAAAATCTCATCAACCAAGAAAACTCCTTCTCAATCTAGGATAATAAAATTAGGAATACATGGTAGAACCTTGATAATCCCCCCCCTCTATGGTAAAGGTGACCCCTCTAGAAAATGGGAAAGAAAAAATTGTAAATGGAAAACCCCTAAATTTGGATGGCATAAACTGAAATTCGATGGTGCCTCAAGAGGAAACCTCGATATTGTAGGAATAGGATATATCATCCATGATTAGAATGGAAAAACCATAGTTAAGTGTGCAAAATCTATCAAACCAACCTCAAACAATATGGCAGAATGCATGGCAGTTTTGGAAGGAATCAAACTTTGTAAGGAAATTGGAGTATCAAAAATTGAGATAGAAGGAGACTCCCAAATAATTATTAATGTCATTCAAATAAAGAAAACCCCTAAGTGGAAACTAAACTCAAAATTGGAAGAGATATTAGACATTCGGAAAGTAAACCCACAATATGAAGCTAAACATATTAATAGGGAAGGTAACAAGGATGTTGATTCCCTTGCTAATATGGAAGCTGATGGGGCCCATTTTGTATAATATTCATAATAAATAAAGAATAATATATTCAGAATATCTTTCTTTAGGAGTCACTATACTTACTCAGTTGCAAACTAAAATCCTAGATAGCTCATCTTTCAGACATAGGCAATTTATAAACCTAGTACAGTCTGGAACCTTAGCCATGATAGGCTTTTAAACCTAGTTCTTCTATACAAAATTTCACTTAAGGAATCAAAATAACATCCCATAATTTATGGGCATCGTTAATATAGAACCATAGCATGATGGGACCCTTCTCAATCATAAAGCAGAGGTACTCTATTTATTTCCTTTTTCAATCTACTTCATAACCTGATTATTTAATTTAATGTTAACATCCATCAATCAGACAATTAGATATTTCTAACTATATAAAATGCGCATAGAGTAGAACTAAGGTCTACTCATTTGGCTTTTACATAGTGATCTATATAAATATGCCTGATTTCCTAGATTTTCATTCCATTGATAAAGCTCCCTATCTTTAATGCATTCTCTCAGATGGGAATTAATATAAGGTCTTGGAAATAAACAAAGCGATAAAATAATAAAGTAAACAGGATATATTAGGTAAACTAGAAGGCTAAAGTTAGGGTTATAAACAATATGTAATAGTTTGAAGCAGACATATTATCTTTGTATTAATCTATTAAGCCAGTACAACATAACAATATGTAATAGGTTTTAATCTCAAGAACATAATATGTGATTATACTTATATAATTTTGATATGCTACCAAATCTCTTTTTTACTACTTTTTATGTATCATCTACTATTTAAAATAGAAAGTAGATACATTTAAAATCATTAACATTCACCAGGAGGAGATAAAGCTGCAATCTTGAATTTTATGAAAAATAAAGACAGACATTTTAGGACCTAATGTTACTTCATTAATAAGGAATGAAAATAGGACATCATTTGATTCGAAATAGTAGTAGAAAAGTATATTAAGGTACCTTAAGTCTCAAAATAGCCAAAATAACTATGGTAAATGAAGCTAAAACTTAAACTATATAGAGGATGTGATATATAAGTTAAGGTAGGAGGGTTTTAGTGATGCTTGTCAATTCTTAAAAACATATATATATATATACACACACACACATACCCTTAAGGTTCTTTTAGTATGATTCAAATAGAAGGTCAATCGTCTCCCCTATAGAGGGATAGGTCAAAATGTTTAAGTATATGGAATCATTCACATATTCTGATATACCCAACACTTTATCTTCTTCACAATTCATTTTAGATGTAGGTATTTGATAAGTTTAGTAACCCTCTTTTGGGAAGATGAAGAGTTTCCATGTAGGTGTGGCACCAAATTAACTCTTGCTAGGACAAGTACCATGTTATTTAACTAGCTCTGTGTAATATCCTTATTACTATCCATGTTGATATTGGAATCTTGACAATAATGGCAACACCAATCAAATTGATTTGTTCCAGGACTCAAATTGCATTTTATGGAGAGATTAATATTAGACACCTCAAATCGGTCATGCCCACCACTCACCCCCTCATTACTAGAGTGGTTTATCGCATCCTAGGAAAAGAATTTATTACCAATGAAGATAGGTACAGAGTTAATACTGAGATTATGTCCATGTTTATTGCTTATGTTGTACATGTGGATTCTGATAAAGAAAATATCAGAAGATTATGCTCAAGAATCTTCAAAAGGAAGTATCTAGGTAATCTCGACAAAGTCATCTGAAACATTAAAGGGGATTTTTCTATTACAAGACCTAGGTTTTATGATATTCCTTCAAATAATGGCAAGTCGGTTTCCACCACTCCTATTATGGTTGAAAAATATTTTAACACCTTCTTGGATAGGAACCATAATAAAGAGGAACCTTGACTTCCTAATGTTCTTATGCATATCAGGAATCCGGCTGTGGAGAACTGGTTTTATTCATATTGGCATGATGATGATGTTGGGGAAACGGATATGGATAGCTTCAGTGATTCTAAGTTTGAAGATTTGATTGAAGTATGGCTGGAGGAAGGAGGTTACAGAAGGAGAAAGAGATGAAGACTAGAATCTACGATGGCTTTTGATCATCTATAGGGTGGAAGGAATTCAAAGCAATCTTAGATCAATATGTTTTCAATCCTCCATTCCAAAGTAATGTAGTTCTTTCTGTTAACTTGGATGGAGGATTACTCACTATAATCTATATTGTAAAGAACATCTCGGTAATACAAATAAACTAATTTCAAATCTGTCGTTTCATAATTTTAGAAACATTTTGCTAATGATTAATGGTTCACATAAAGACATATTCTTCTACCTATGTGTGTGTGTCTATATATATATATATATATATATATATACATAGAGATATATTATGACGAATAGACATTTAAATAAATCTGCATTGTAATTCCATTTTTTGATATTTAGCTATATATATATATATATATATATATATTTATTTATTTATTTATTTATTTATATTTATCCTTATCTAAATATATTTATAAATTTATCCTTATCTATATATGTATTTTTTGTAATATTATTTTTTCCCATATATATACATATATGTATATATAGATATTCATATATATAAATATATACACAATTTGGTACATATTTATATAAACATTGTCATATATATATATATATATA
>MU223137.1:3206209-3218519 GCA_018584345.1 Thuja plicata | reverse complement strand
ACATGGACAAGAGGACATGTGTTCATGTAGGGATTCTATAGGAATCTCCTACTTACATAATAAATTAAACTAAACTACCTTGGTTTATAATATATTTCACCAAGGAAAGATTACATATTCTAACACTCTTTGACCCATCCTAGGATCCTAGTTATGAAATTTAGGAACCTAGAGGAGACCATGTCCCCTAGTTTCCCAAAAATAGCAACATTTACAATTTTTAGACCATGTGACCACATTGTGAACAAAATGAGCAGCTTTTGCTCTTATAAACATAGATGAAAAAACTTGGATCCAAAACTTGTGGATCTTATTTCAAACACATTAAAGACCCCTAAACAACCCTAAACACCACCTAACCAATCTTAAATCCAAAATGGGAGGTTCTCTGTACCATACTCCCCTGGGATAAAGAACTCAAGTCCCTTGAGTTAGGAGGTCTTCAATGGTGACTTCGTGCTTCAATATGTCTACTTTAGTCATCCAAGTGGCTTCATAATTAGGTATCCCTTGAAAATTCACAAGATACTCCTTGTAAGTACCTTTCCTAGTCTTCTTGGTCACCTTGGAGTACAATACACTGTCTAACCGCAGAGGTTGAGGAGTGGGTAGATCTCTAACCCAATATTCTTCACCCAAGTCTGGAAGGGTGTGTTGACCAATGTCTGAGGGTAGACCCTTATAGGGGTATAGATCACATACATTAAAAATGTGTGAGATGCCCAAATAAGGAGGCAACTCCACCTCATATGCATTATTACCATACTTATGCAACACCTTGAGTGGTCCTATCTTCTTCATCAGTAGCTTGGTTGGCTTACCTTTAGGAAATCTCTCCTTCCTAAGGTAGGAAAGTACCAGATCTCCCACCTTTAATTTAAAATCCCTCCTTTTCTTATCCGCCTTGGTCTTGTACTTGTCAACTTGTTGTTGTAAAGTCTTCTTAACTTGGTCATGAAGTTCTTTCATCCGCTCTGCAAAGGATTCTCATTGTGCACTCCTTCTATCCTATAAATTGAGATCCCTCAACTCCAATATCCCTCTTGGATTATCCCCATAAACTATCTCAAATAGGCTCTTACTAGTTCTCCTATTGATGGAGTCATTATAGGCATATTTTGCCTGTCCTATAATGTGATCCCATGACTGTCCATGTTGCTTAGTCAAGCATCTTAATAGGTTGCCTAAAGACCTATTTACTACCTCAATTTTCCCATCTGACTGAGGGTGATAGGTTGAAGAGAAAGGTAAGTCTATTCCTAACATCTTCCAAAGGGTCCTCAAAAAGTGGCCCACAAACTTACTGTCCCTATAACTTACTATGTTTAGTGGAAATCCATGGATTCTCACTATGTCTCTGAAGAATAGACCTGCAATATGTGAAGCATCATTATTTTTTCTGCAAGGAATGAAGTGTGCCATCTTGCTAAACCTATCCACCACTACAAAGATGATGTCATGTCCTCTTGGTTTCTTAGGCAGTCCCAAAACAAAGTCCATACTCAAGCACTCCCAAGGTCTTTGAGGTATGGATAGATGTTGATACAATCCAGTGTTGCTAATTTGTCCTTTGGCTCTCTGATATATCTGATATTGATCTACAAACTTTCTGACATCTGACTATAGTTTAGGCCAATAGTAATGCATATTCACTTGCTCAAGTGTCTTTTCCACTCCAAAGTGGCCTCCCAATCTGCCTTGGTGTTTTTCCTTGACTATGTTCTCCCTCATTAACCTTTGAGTTATACACAGCAAGTGTCCTTTGAACAATAGTCCTTCCTACAACATATAATAAATAAACTCCACTTTAAAACCCTATTTAAACTTCTCACATGCTTCATAAACATCCTTGAAATCTTTGTCTTCTTTGTAGAGGTCTTTAAGCTCACTCATCCCTACACTCTGCAATTGTATCTCCTGAATAGTCAACACTCTCCTACTCAAAGAATTTGAAACTTTGTTGCTAACACCTTTCTTTTGTTTTATGACAAAATTATATGCTTGCAAATATTCTACCCATTTTAGGTGTCTTTGATTCAACTTCTCTTGCCCATTCAAGAAGCTAAGGGCATCGTTATCTGCATAAACCACAAATTACCTTGGTAGGAGATAATGTCTCCACTTTTTAAGCACTTGCACCATTACATACAACTCCAAATCATAGGTGGAGTACTTTTTCTTGGCTTCATTCAACTTCTCTGAGAAGAGTGCCACAAGATGCCCCTCTTGACTCAACACTGCCCCAATGGCTAGTTTACTAGCACACACTCCACCAAAAATAACTAATTGAAGTTAGGAAACCTAAGAGTAGGTAGTTTTGCTATCTTCTTCTTCAACATTTCAAAGCCTTGATCTCCTACTAGTGTCCACTTGAACTGACATTTGATTCCTCCTCTTATAGTGTTTAGTATTGGTGCACATACATGGCTAAAGTTTCTCACAAACTTCCTATAATAATAGGCTAATCAATGAAAATTTCTAACATCTCCTATGGATCTAGGTGTTGGCCATTCCAATATAGACTTGACCTTATCAAGATCCATCTTCATACATCCATTAGAAAAAACAAATCCAAGGTATACTAATTCAGTTTTCAAAAACTCACATTTTTTCTTGACTGATCATCAACTTCTCTTGGTGCAGCCTCCTCAAAACCATTTCCAAGTGCTTCATGTGCTCCTCCTTAGACCTGTTAAAGATCAAAATGTCATCTAGATAAACAATTACAAATTTACCTATAAAGTTTGTTATCACTTCATTCGTGAGCCTCATAAATGTGCTAGGTGCATTTGACAAGCCAAAGGGCATTACAAGCCACTCATATAGCCCTTGATTTTTCTTGAAGGCTTTCTTCCACTCATCACTAGGCCTAACTCTGATTTGATGGTACCCTGATTTCAAATCCACCTTGGAGAAATAGCAAGAACCCCCCAAGTTTTCCAACAAATCCTCAATCTGGAGCATGGGAAATATGTATCTGATTGTAATCTTATTAATAGCCCTAGAGTTAGTACACATCCTCTATTTTACATCCTTCTTAGGTGCAAGGACAATTGGCACAACACAAGGACTTAAAATCTTCCTTATAAGCCCTTTCTCTAGAAAATCTTGTATCTGTTTGGCAATCTCAGCATTCCGACTTGGAGTCATTTTATATGCTACCTTGTTAGGTAAAGTGGCTCTTGGTATGAGTTCTATCTAATGACTCACATCCCTCATAGGTGGCAATGCATTGGAAAATCCATTATCCACTATCTCATGGTACTTCTTCAACAATGTTTGTACTTCTTGTGGCATATTGACTTTCTACTTAGTCTCTTCTTTTGGTTTCACTATCACTACACAACAGACCCCTCTTCCCTTCTTCATGACCTTAAGGAACTCCTTTCCACTCAAGATCATCACACTAGTCCCCACATGCTTCTCCTCATTGGGTTCCGTCAAAGGATCCATTTGAAACTTCTTCCCTTGTTTAGTAATCACATAGTTGTTCTTTTCACCATCATGAATGGCCTTCACATCATATTTCCATGTACATCCTAGTAGGATATGACATGCATCCATAGGAAATATTTCACATAGCACCTTGTCCTTTTACTCCCCTATTTCAAACTCTATAAAAGTTTGTTCATCCACCACTATCTATTGACCCTTGTTTAACCATGATACTTTGTATGGGGTAGTGTGGGGTATCCTTATAGGATTTAGTTTGTCCACCATCTCTGTTGACACTATTTTCTCTATAGAACTAGAGTCCACTATCACCTTGCAAATATTTCCATGTGACCTACAAGTAGTCTTAAACAAACTCTTTCTTTGAGGTGGCTCTGCAACACTAGGAACTTTTAATAAAAAATTTCTCAACATAAGGTTTTCTCCATCCATTACTAGCCCTACCTTGGAGATTGGTGAAGTGACACTTTGTGTGACATCATCTTGCACTAACTGAGTCCTTTCTCCCATGGATGAGGTGGTAGCTTTCTCAGGACATCTGCCCATAGTATGTCCCACTTGGTTGCAGTTGTAGCATCTGCCAGTGAAGATAGAGTTAGTCTTGCCTTGTGACTAAAACCTACCTCTTGGAGGGCCTCTTCCTCTATACCATCCCCTCTGAAATGATCATATGTAATGATTGCCTCCATTGTTGTCTATAGACTAAGTTTCTTCTGGCCTACCTGGGATTTTACCTCTTCCAAAGTTACCCATGCCTTTGAATCCTCTATTGCCTCTACCTCTTTGTTGGAAATCATTTCTCCTTCTAGCCTTCTCCTCTACTCTCAAGGATAATTGAAAACATTTATGCATACTATTAGGGGCCATCATACTGATCTCGTCTTGGATTCCTTGCCTCAATCCATTGAGATACCTTGATACCCTTTCTACTTCTTCCTCCTATCTCCTTGCTCTTAGGATCACTTTATTAAATTCCTTAGTATAGGCACTTACTGTCAGCTCTTTTTTCCTTAGATTCCATAATTTATGATACATTTGTATCTCATAATCAGTGGGAAAGAATTGTGCCATCAATCTGATTATCATTCTACCCCAAGAGACTATTTTCTTCTTCCCATTTGTTACCCTGTCATCTTGCATCATATTCCACCAAACCAATGTTGATCCCTTGAGTATAGCCTTGTCATAACTGAATCTCTTCTCCTCTGACACTTCTTTGTAATCAAATTGATTATCTATGGCCTCTAGACAATCTAGCAATTCTTCTCCATTCAAACTTCCACTATAGTAAGGAATGTGTTCCATACAAACTTTATTGATGGATTTAAAGGCATCCAAGAAAAATTTCTAGTCTTTATCCATCTCCACTTCTTTTCCTTTTCCAGCTGTCTCTTTTGTCTGGCTTTTATCCTCTTCATCACTTTCATCTCCCCATTCAGTGACTCTCCTTTTACTCTTTGATTTTTTCATATTGGCCTTTGCCAATAGATCTTGGACCAAGTCCATTATGGAATCCTTGCTTGTTTCCTTGGGTGGCATGTTGTCAACCTTGTGGCTCTCCTCCCCTTCAGACATACACCAAACTTATTGTAGTTCTGGCTCTAATACCACTCTGATGTAGAGGGTCTAGAGTTCTAGTGTTTACCCTTCTCCAAATTGTTAATCAACTTCCTTGAACCATCCAATGGTTTCAACCACCTATGTCTCCTTCACCAAGATTGGCCTCCTAGGCCCTGATTTCAACTTGCCTCCTAAGTATAGTTGAGATGATGAATAAACAATGCATAATCAACTCCAAATAGTCCAACTAGTCTTCCATTTACCTTGTTTTCTCACTAGATTTCCCTCTAGAACCCTAAACCCTTGCTTAAGATATTCCCAAACACCTCTTAGGATCTAGCCTATGTTCATGGGGCCTTACATGTGCATTCTAGGTGTTTCAAACACTTCTGGCCACTATAACAATCTCTTTGTTATCACTACTCAAAGATAGGCCTAATTAGGCTAACTGTATTAGGTCTATTTTAACTTTTTTTGACCAACCACTGCGAATTCTTCCACAAAACCCTATGGAATACTATATGATTCTTAAATCTATCACCTATCCCTTCTGGAATCTAAATTTATAGATCTTTAAGACACCCACAACCCTAATTTCTTCCAGGTCCTAGTTTCTAGGCTATCTTTTAGGCCTCTGGACCAGTCACTGCAAAATGCATCCAATTGGTCTTCAATCTTCATACCAACTCCTGAAACCTTTTGATCCTTCAAGGAGATGCTCTAGGTCTTCCACACATGCCACTAAGATGTCCATACCAGATCATGGGTGTGTTGTTTCAATTCAATCTTCACCCTGTCCTGGCTCACCTACTCTAAGAAGTCAGCCTAGGGCATCACTCCAAACCTAGGATTTAAGTTGCAAGAAGAAAAAGGAAAAAAAAACATTATGTATAGACCCTAACCTATCATTCCACAAGGTTTCATTCATTTTCAACCGTGGATGCTTAGATTAGAGCCATTTTTGTTCCTACAACTCTGCAAATGGAAATTGCAGACACAGTCACCTAAAACTAAGTGTAACTTTACAATCCTTGAACTTGGAAACAAACTTGAATATGAAAAAGAAAGCTAACACAAAACTCTACAGTCCCATGGAGTCAGATTGTACAATCCAATCTGTACACAGTCATACAAGATTGCAGAACACTATAATTGCAAGTAAAACTCAGAGAATCATCTGTACAGAATGCTCACACATGTGGTCTGTAACTAAAAATCCATTAACCTTCCAAAATCTTCAATCCATGCTCAAATACCTAAGAATGGGTGGTTACAACCATCCAAACCTTCATTTGCAACTTCTTGCAAAAGTTGCAAAAAGTTGCTTGAGCAACTTTTGAGCATTTCTTGCTCTTTGACAGTTTTGGTCAACTCGATGCTCTTTGACCCATTCTAGGACCCTAGTTAGGAAATTTAGGACCCTATAGGAGACCATGTCCCCTAGTTTCTCAAAAATAGAAAAATTTACAATTTTTAGACCATGTGACCACATTGTGAATTTGTGAACAAAATGAGCTACTTTGCTCTTACAAACATAGATGAACAAACTTGGATCCAAAACTTGAGGATATTATTTCAAACACATTAAAGACCCCTAAACAACCCTAAACACCACATAACCAATATTCAATCCAAAAGAGAGGTTCTATGCACCATCTGCCCCTATATATATCTATGTATGTGTACAGTGGATCATTGATCCCCGAGCAAGACTGGAGGTTTTCTTGACTCCGTTCTTTCCTACCAGTGCCTGTTTGAACAGAGAATTTTGTAACTATTTTTTACATTATTAATAAAATTAACATGGCCTTGGCCTTTTACCGATCAAAAAAAAAATCTCCATTCAAACGGGTACTGGTAGGAAAGAACAGAGTCAAGAAAACCTCCAGTCTTGCCTGAGGATCAGTGATCCACTGAATACATACAAAGAAAAACATAGGGGCACCCCTATACATATAAAGGAATATTCTTATACAAAAAGTACAATACAGTTTTGTATACATAAAAATAATCTTGAATTTTGTTGTTTTCTTCTACCTCTATTTTAACTACATCCTCTCTATCTTTACTTTATATCACTCTTTGGATTCTGGAAGAACTTATATTATCTATTTAGATCTTTTGGAGATATAACCTTATCCCATAGATCCTGTAACTGTAACTGCAAAAAAAAGGGGGAAATACTAGTGCCTTATTGTTAGTAAAGATAGGAACATATTAAGAGACATCATTACTTTATTTATCCCTGGTGAACTATATCTAACCAACTAGTCACAAAATACTCTGCATGATATCTCTAAAGGGTATCCTTATGTTTGGTAACTCATAATTCTTTTATTTATCAATTGCTGTAATGAAAACTTAATGAATAACTTTCTTCAATAAATTAGTAATCTATTCCTATGTATTTCGTTATATATTTTAATTTAAAGGATACTATATTTTGATAGTGTGGTATTGATTATATATATATATATATATATATATATATATATATATAGTTCTTTCTTCTGTAAATGTATATTCAGATACATTCTTAAAATATTTGGTATTTTATCCTATTAACTTCAAAAAAAAATCATATGGAGACCAAATCTAAACCAGATAACTTTGATAGCAAACCAATGTTAGCTATCCTAGAGTTAGTACATATTTCAAATCAGATAATTCTGAAACATGCACACATATTATTAATGATCATGATACAAACTTAAGGATTCCTAACCTGAAGTCAATACATATTTCAAAAATTATGTGTTGACTTCAAGATAAGAGATCTTCACGAAATATCTATAGAGAATGAATCCTATAAACATACATATATTAAATACTGAAATTGTAGACATTGGTCATAAATATTTGCCAAAATATTCCTTTAAACAGAGAATCTATAATTGTTGTTGCAGAGTCCCATAATAAGATGCCTATCTATGGAGTATTATCTTTGTTAATTACCTATTTTTAACCAATATTACATACTTTGCAATGATTTCCTAAAATAACTCTGTATTTCCAATATTAATATAGAAGTAATTTCAGCATAGTCTATATTATCAAATCCCTAGGTATTAAACCACTAATTACTTAATCGAGAGTATCTTATCAAAATCTAAGTCTGATTATCCAAGTTTATCTATACCATCAAAATTCAAAATATTGACTTGCCCCCAAATTATATTGAGCTACAGACTATTGGGTTCTTCATTAACTTTCTTAAGGATTAGAATTTCCTCATCCAATTCCACATCCTGCATATTGTTGTCTTTTTTTCTTGGGCTTTTAGACAACCATCCTTTTTTGACAAAGATTGGTGGCAGGGCTTGTAGCCTTTCCACACTAATCTGGTTGAAGGTGGGGGGAATTGAGAATCCTTCAGAAATAAATTATTGGGACAACTATTCTGGCTCAGTGGATACCTTGATATGTGTCCAGATCAACAGAAAATGAAGATTTCTTTTAATTTCCTCCCAATGGCTCTCAAAGACATTAACATCTTTGAACATTAGACAGGGTCTATGAGGTAAGGTGCAACTATGCTCAAGGCTTCCAATTTGAGCCTGCATGTGATCTTTAGGGTAGGGTACCATCTATCTAAAATTGTGTAATGCCCAAAATAATCTAAGCAAAACACAACTAAAAATAATCTGAGCAAAACACAACTAACAAATTTTTTTTTATTTTTTTTTATTTTTTTTTATAACGGAATTAAATATTATAACTAAATCAACTTACGAAACACAAACATAGCTTCAATTGTGTGTGGTCACTCTATAATAATAATAATCTTGGTATACTAGAGTCAGATTTTAAATGTAATTCATTTAGTACAATAATGACCTAAAACTCAACCGCTAATAATTTAATCTCAATAATTTTTATTATGACAACCTGGAAAATTTAATCTCTTATTTATAAGCGAATTAAGGTTGCTAAGAATTCTTAATTCATAATTTAAGAATATGTAATTTATAAAATCATTAATATAAATTTATACTACCTAATTATACTAGAGGGAAAAGGTAATAATTCTTTAATTAGATTACCAATTAGATTTGCAATTACCCAAGTGGTAGATTCAAATCAAATATAAGATTAATATGTTAAAATTAACTTAATTGTTAATATATATATATTCAAGCGAACACCCTATTAACGAAGTAAAATAAAGTCGATTATTAAACTTATTTTATAACATCTATAAATCAATAATAGACGCCATTCAAAAAGTGGAGGAAAGGATTAAATCATACTAACTTAAATACTTACTCTGATCTGAAAATAAAGTAAAGTCAATCTTAATCTTTTAACTAAGATAAACTGGTGAATCATAGTACTTAATAAATAAATAATGGAAAGAGGGGTCCTCCAAACCCTAATTCGAAATTAGGGTTTGGGGCTAAAATAAAAGTGAAAGAAAAACCCTAAATTACTCATTTGTCTTCTAAAATCTTCTCTTGCCTGCATGTATGGCTCTTGTTCTACTTTGTTTGATGAGTGCAGATTTGTTGTAATAGGAATGGAGACTGTTCATCTTTAATCCATGAAGATGTAACAGATTCAAGATCGATTTCCTTATACAGTATCCTTATTAAATGGTAGAAGAAACGATTCTATCCATTCCTGGATAGAATCGATCTTTTACAAGTACCCAATAACAGCAAGTTGGGAGATCCATGCATACATTAAGGATTTCATTTCTTTTTTCTTTTTTTTTTATATCTGTTACGGCGTTTGATTTATTATTTTGATTCTGAGTACATATAAATCTTGCTCTATGGCTGTAGAAAAAGAACACCCATCCGCGCCAGACAAGCATGTTAACATATTAACATGGGTACGGAAATGCGGCCAGGGGCAGCCTCACAGCATATTAACAGCGCCATCACTGTGTGCTTGCAGAGTGTTTATAGTTATGAATGCTGTGTGTATATTTTTTTTTTCCCTTTCATTTAAAAGATAATAAAATACTCTTTTGAAAATGGGACAGCGTCTAGTGGGCAGCGCCATAAGATGGGTTGCGCTTTACTGTAGCTCGGTGAGAAGCATGCTCCCACAGTGCTTTGATTTAGCACTTGGCATAACACAGGTTCTTACTTTTTTTTTTTGTTTGTATAACTTACTATATCTAAAAAGCAGCGCTATTAAGAAGAAAGTTAACAGCGCTCCAAAAACAGCGCTTTACATGGTTTACTCTAAAGTTTGACTTAGATTAAAAATGTAAAACGTGGTTTATAATTAAAGTTAAAATGTGGTTCATATGGATGTAACAATGTTAAAATAGCAGTGAGATTACTCGCATCGCTGTAGGGTAATCGCAGGTGAAAAGAAAGTTAAGTTCTTTAATATTATTGCTTTTACTTTACAGTATCTTGGCGTCACATAACCAAGGATATAGTATATTTAATACGGTGTAAAGGTATTACAAAAGACATCTGTTGGCGTGTTACATTGTCTTTATGTTTACTGTTTTGATTTTGCATTTAATGCACAACACTTGGTAAGAAACACGCTTTAGGCTGCTGTATAGACGTTTCCAGTTTCCGCCCCTTTCTATCGGCAGGAGGTAGGTTTTAATATTTTAAATATATGTTATATAATATAATGTTGGATCTGCTGCGCGTAGCAATAGGATGTCGTCTTCTTTTTTTTATTTAGAATATAATATAAAACATGTATTATATAATATAATATATTATAACTATTCTGCGAATAGTTATAATGTATTATATTATATATAAGGTGGGGCTGTGTGAAGCACAGAGAGAAAACGGTGTTGTGCATATTGTTTTATTGAATAGGAACAATGTTAAACAGCAGTCAATACATATGCTGCGCAAAACAAAGGGGGTTTGACAGTATATAAGCCGCGCTACTTCAGCGCATTAAACATATATAGTATAGTATAGTATATACTATACATTCTTTGGAATGTATAGTATATAATATAATATACTATATGATATTTCGAACATGAGGTTCGATTCACAGTTTGAGATAGATTATCGCATGTTATTTTTGATTGAAATTTAACAATAATATAATATAGTATATTATATAATATATATCTTTAGATGTATATTATATAATATATTATATTATAGATATATAATGAATATGTTGAATTTATAGTATAATATATTATATACTTTACATCTTTTAGATGTTTAGTATATAATATATTATATTATTTAATATTCATTTTATGTTTTAGATTGACTTAATTGTAAATGAGAAGATATTTAAAGTAATAGGTACTGATTTACATTATATAAAATAATATGCCTAATATTAATATAAAGTCTCAACATTAGGAAATTTAACTAGTTAAGAAAGGTTAAAGAATTTAGTTTATAAAAGGAAGCATATATATATACTGTGAATTTGATGTTCTGATTAGAACTACTAAGGTTCACTGTTCTAATTTTGAATCTCTGTTATATGCAGGTGTTTCAAAAATAGTTCCAGATTGCAATATCCTTGGAAGAAATTGGTTTTATAAATTTTTATTCAGTTCTGAATATGTATTATATTGGCCAAACTCTGGTATAGATTGTATCTTTGTACTGGTTTAAATTTCTAGTTTTGAATTTCATCTATGTAATCTACTAATAGAACTATTACAAGAAAAATGAGCAGTTTGGTTAATATCTATATTCATTTGCAATGTAATGGAACTTCTTCTAAAACTGTTCTTTCCTTTAAGAATGAATCAATACTAAAATACTAATTACATTTATCTTCTTTTTCAATGTAAAAGAAACAAATATGTAATTTTGCTTTATCCATTAAAGAAATGGTACCATACATTTCAGTCCAATAGAATATTTGAAAGAAATAAAAGTGTTTTCAGCCATGTTGGAAGCTTAATCTTAATACAACATTCTATAGCTTAAGTCTGGAAGAAATCTCAATAAATATAATGGGTATAGAGCTGGACAATGTTTATAACAGGGTTTTACAAAAACAGTCTTATTCACTTCTTTAGAATAAATATTACAGAAACTGAAATCATCTAGTGTTAGTTCATGGGACAACTAAAATAACAGAATTTTGAAAACTTCTTTTATTTGTTCATGTAACAATATATGATCCACTGTACAAATCAGACTTAAGATTTAAGTACTAGATGTAGGATTCTCAATATTAATCCAATGAGTAAGCAACATGAACATACTTTCAGAAATTCTACTGTCTTCAATTCTGGACTGCTTCATTTAAAAACAACCTTTAGACCTGCACACATGAAACTTTCTCCACATGGCCATGGAGCTCTCCTCCCAGCCAAGGCCATTACATG
>MU223137.1:3175162-3204240 GCA_018584345.1 Thuja plicata | reverse complement strand
AAATTTCTTAACCACTGATATGCACAACTACTTTAGAGAATACATTTCGTACCATTTATACAAACCATAATCTCAATTAATTAGTAAGTCATTCTTGAACAGGTGCATACGAGGAGGGGTCTTACAAATTGACACTATATACCACTTCTTCCAAACCACCTAAAATTTTGTCAATAATATTTTTTCTACACAACTCTATAGTATCAATCTTGCTGGTACATGGCCTAAGTAGACATGAGATAAAGGTTCCTACAATCTCATTATTAGTCCACAATGTAAAACCATAATTGAAATAGGATTTACCTAGAGCCAACTTCATCGCCCTTCTGGTCATATCATTCATTGGTTTCAAAATTTTGCTCCATCTTTCTGGTTGAATACTTCCAGGGAATATCATATCTCGTTTATTCATAATATGAAAGGTCCTTACATTAGTATACATTTTATGTTTCAATGAAGATCCTTTGTTAGTACAATTCTATGAAAGAAAAAGGAAAAGAATTTCTTCTTTTATTATTTTTGAAAAAGGCATATATTCTGCTTACCTTCGTACTGTCTACTCGACGTTGATCAAATTGTGAGCTGTTAATGACTACCCTTCAATCTTAAATAGACAAAGTATACATCAACACATAACATATGTTTATATATATCTATATATATAACTATACAAATATATAATTATGTATATATATATATATTCTTTCTTACATATATATATATATATATATATATTTATTTATTTATTTATTTATTTATATTTATATATATATATATATATTTATTTATTTATTTATATATATATATATACATATATATGTGTGTGTGTGTGAGTGTGTGTGTGTGTGTGTATCCTTTTATCTATATATTCAATATATATGCATATCATCTTTTGAAACTTGTTAGAAAAGAAAGAAAAATATACATGTCTCATGAAAAGTACACATTTATTCCTCATCAATCTTTTCATCATAGTGTACAATAAGACCAACTTCATCTTCTAGAACAAAGTTATCAAACCATTTAGGCTCATTAGTGCTCCTAATATACATAAAGATAAATAAAAGTCCAAATTCCCTCTAATTGATGGTATTTCTTCAATATATCGTTCCCAATTTTCAACCATCAAAATGGGATAAGTAGGTATTTTCCTATCATTCCTGATGAAATCTTGGTAGTATCTTGGTTTGGGTATTGTTAAATCTCCTCTAACACTTGCAATCACCTTATTTATGTCTTTAAGATATTTCCTCTTAAATACCTTTCTGCATAGTCACCCTATAGCCTATATATCCGGATCAACTTGTAAAGTTGAAGCTATAAAAATTGCTGGGATGTCCAAATTTACTCGATGACTATTATCATTTTCCATAAATTATCTTCCTAAGATAATATAAACAGCTCTTACTCTTATATCATAAGTTCCCAACATCATCTTCTTGATTCTTTTCATCGTAATTTTACCATCAAAGGCTACCTATGATTTTGAACATCTAAGTTTAATTGCAGTAGTCATATCTTACCTACTTAAGCCATAGATTAGAAGCTTCATGTTGGTTATCTAATGTAACTATCTCATATTTATACTTCCTTTGTTTGATTCATTCATAATTTCTTCTAGAAAATGATTCATTTCAACAGAATTTGGAACGTTTCTCCTTATTTTAATCCCTATTTTAACTTATCTGAACTTATTTTATAATATTTGATAATGTTTTAGATTTTTAACTGCCATATGTTTTATTAGTTAATATTTCTTTACCTTACTCCTATTTCCTAATCCATGTCTAATACAATAACTAGAAATTGGATTATTATCCTATACCCATTTTAACTTTATCAGCACCCTGATTAGCTAATATGTATGTTGTCTTGTTTCCTTCTCTGTAAATGTGATTTATAGTAAAGTGTTCTAGGTATTCCATTAGATCTCTAGCCTGTCTTATATAATTATTTAATTTCCATTTAGGAGTTTCCCCCTTTCTGATTGCATTAATGATTATCATTGAATCTCTTTCAATTTCTAATTTCTTCATTTCTTTTGTTGTGCTTAATTTTAATCCTTCAATAAGGGCCATAAATTATGCCTCATTTTTTGTTTTAATACCTAATGGTTCAGATAAACTAGAAATTAATTCTCCATTACCGTTATGAATACATGCTCCTATACCTACAATTCAAGGGTTTCCTCTAGAAGCACCGTCAAAACTTAATTTATGTCATCCATAAGCGGGAGGTTTCCATTTACATTCTAATCTTAATTTCACTACATCCTTTTTTGGTTCAAAATTTATCAATGGTATTTTGAGGCTTGTCCATTTATTTCTAGTTTTATCATCCTTGGTTGAGAATATTCTGGTTTTTTTACTAAGAAAAATCCTATTATTAACTATCTCCACAATAACAACTTCCACTTTGTTCAGAAATTGATTAATTTGAATTTCTTCCTCTCTAAAAATTCTTCTATTTCTTTCTTTCCAAATTTACCATAGGATAATTGAAGGAGTTATAATCCATAAGCAATTGTATAGATCATTATTCTTTGGTCAAGGCCATCCTAGCATAAAATCAACTAAATTATCTGGGAAGGCAGATTTCTAGTTTAATCTTTTTGATATCCATTTCCAACATTGCATAGAATGATTACAATTGAGAAGAAGATGATTAATGCTTTCTTCTGCATGTTTACATAATACACATCTAGATGGTCCATTATGCCCCATTTTACACAATATTTTTGCTGTTAAAATTATCCTATGCAATGCTACCAAAGTGAACATGCCTGCCTTTGGTAAACATAGTTTAATCAACCATAAATCAGTTAACAAATTAGTCTTTTCATACCCTTTTTTATTATACATAAATCTATACCCATCTTTAGAATTCTATTCCCCATTTTTGCAGGGAATCATACCAATTTATCTTTCTCATTAATAGGGTTAATATACCTAGTACTTAATATATTCATTAATTTATCAAAAAAGTTGTCTGTAATATAATCCTTCTTACAAATATTCCATTCCCACCCTAATACTGGATTACTAAGAGGAAAGGTTATATAGTTATTCACAAATAATCTTATATCAATATTTAATTTATCTATCGTGTCATTATCATTCATCAATTGTGAGATGGGAAGATAGCCTTCCCAAGAATCACCCTAGAATAATGCATCCATTCCATCTCCAATATTCCAGGTTACATTTTCTCCTATAATATTTCTACAATGTCTCATAAAATTCCATACTCTTGAACCTTTAGGGGGATTATCATGTCTGAGAGTACTCAGAGGATCATTACCATCTAAATACTTGTATCTAATGATCTTGACCCATTTTAGTTATGAAAATCTAACTATTTTCCATATCAATTTAGCCCCTAAAGCCAAATTTTGATCTTTAATATCTTTAATATCTACACCACCATCTTTTTTATCTTTGCAAATCATTTCCCATGCTAGTAATGCAATTTTATTTTTATCATTAGCTCCTTTCCAAAAGAAAGATCTCATCTTTTGAGTTAATTTTTGTCTAACACACACTGACCTTTGTAAACAAGACATTTGGTAAATAGGTATTGCTGACAATACTGATTTAATCATGGTCGCCCTTCCAGCTGAAGTTAACCATTTTCCTTTCCAAGATACTCCCTTTTTTTCTACTTTTTGAATAATATTGTACCACAAATTTGATTCTTTAATCCCTTTATCTAAAGGTAAGCCTAAATATTTGGAGGGAAGACTGCCTTTTTTGAAATCTAATAATTTCATAATATTTTTCTTAGTAACCTCCTGGGTTTTAAAGAAAAATATCTCAGACTTTATCTTATTGATGACCTGATCAGAGGCAACTAAACACTTATCAAGTACTATCTTTAAATTATTTTCTTCCACTATGTTATGATTTTCTTCCACTATGTTAGCTTGTCCATATAACATAGAATCGTCAACAAATTGTTGGTGAGTAATAAGTTCTAATTGACTAGTAATAGTAATACCCTTAAGATCACCATTGGTTCTGGTTTTAGAAAGGGTTCTGCCTAAAGCCTCAACCATAATAATAAAGAGGAATGGAGAGAGGGGCTCCCCTTGTCTAATTCCTTGTGAAATTTCAAAGAAACCCTTAGGATTCTCATTAACTAAAATTGATATTTTAGGGTTAGAGATACATTCATATACCATATTAATCCATTGTTTAGAGAAACCAAAAGCTTCCAGGCATTTACATAAAAAAATCCAATTCACCATATCATATGTTTTTTTAATATCTAATTTCAATAGCATACTTGGTTCTTTATTGTTTTAGATAGAATGAATTGCTTCTTGAGCAATAATGATACCATCTAATATGGATCTACCTAGGACAAAACTAGTTTGTTCATCGACAATGATTATTGGTAAAAAAAATTTTAATCTATTAGCCATAATTTTAGTAAAAAGTTTGTATATTGTATTACATAAGTCGATAGGTCTAAAGTGCTCCATACTACTAATGTCGTCTTTCTTAGGTACTAAAGAAAAAAATTATTATTAATTTCATGTAATAATTCACCATAATTCCTAAATCCTTCCAAAACCAAAGTGACTTCCTCTCCAATAAACGACCAACATTTCTGGTAAAAAAAGTAGGAAGGCCATCTGGCCCTGGAGCTCTATCTGGGTGTAAATGGTTTAAAGCATGTTCTACCTCTTCTTTGGTATTTTTGTTTTTAATACTTGATTATGATCTTTATTAATGATTTTAGGGATATTTGAACAAATTTCATTTTGTACATTTATATTTGGACCTTTCTTATTTTTTAATAAATTTTCAAAATAATTGACAGCTTCAGCAACAATTAACTTTGGATCATCTATTTCTATTCCTGATGAATTTTTAATCCTTGTAATCCTGTTCACTTGTCTACGATTCTTAGTACTATTATGAAAAAAAATTGTATTTCTATCTCCTTCTAACTATGTTTTCCTTGACTTTTTTTTCCAGTGTATCTCTTCCTTAGCTAAAATATCCTCATATTTTTGTAATAATTATTTTTCTTTTAAATAACATTCTAAATCCATTCCTTTGTTAATAACAATTTCATTAAGGTTTTTTAGCTCTACTTCTGTGTTTAGTTTAGTTTCCTGGATGTTACCGAAGGATGTTCTATTCCATTCTTTTAATTTCAATTTTATATGCTTTAGTTTGCACATGAATATATATGCCCTCAAACCTTTAAATTTTTTTTCATTCCACCATATTTTTAATGTTATCTAGAATTGTATTATCTAAGAACCATATTTTCTTAAATCGGAAGGGATTTCTATTAGGTTTAATACTCTCTGAAATCACCAACGCTACTGGAAAGTGATCAAATCCTAAATAAGGAAGAATAAAAGAATCTAAGTTGAAATTAAAAGTACCTAAGTTACCTTTAAACATAAACCTATCCAATTTTTTTGCAATATTACTAAAATCTTCTCTCCTATTAGTCCATGTAAAAGTTCCATTATTAGCTTTAATATCCATCCAATTATTCATGTTGACCCAATCTTTAAAGTAGTTCATCTTAACAGAGTCTTTCCCTAATCCCCCTCTTTTTTCATTCTGATTAAGGATTGCATTAAAGTCTCCTCCTTTAATAATAGATGTATTCTTATAGCTTTGAATAAAGTATTCAATTTCTTCCCATATTTTTAATTTTTCATTTAGATTGATCGACCCATATAAGTTGACTATTGTAAAGTCATCTCGCTTACTATATTGGTAATACACCCTCCAATCCAATATCTAGATCAAAATTTCTTTTCAAATTTGATTTTCCTAGGATCCCATAATATTGCTACTCCAGTTGAGGCACCGAACATTGGTTCCCCATAAAGTTCCCAAATCCCCAATTTGTTTCCTAAAAGTTTTAGATTTTCCTTATCTAATTTAGTTTCTTGAAGAAGAATGCATTCTGCATCAAAAGTCTTATCTTTTTAAGATGTGTTTCTTGTTAGGGGAATTTAAGCCCCTAACATTCCATGTTATTAATTTCATTGGATGGAGGGAAGGCACTTCCCCTTCCCATCATATAATGTCGTTAATTTGGCTTGACCTGCCACATTAGCAGAAATGTTCCTTAATTCCCCCAGGGATTTCCTACCTCTTTTCTGTGGGACTTTAGCACAATTTGGTAATTCCTTTCCTTTCTTAGTTTTAGCTAAACCTAGACTAATGTCTACAATTTTTATTATTGGGTTCATATTCTATCTATCTAATAACTCCCTATGATTCTTCTCTTAAATGAGACCGAATATGTTTTCCAGCATAATCTCATGGTTTTCTTGTTGATTGATGTTATTAATAGGATATTCTAACCCTAGAAATTCTAAAATTTCCTCATTCAAAACCTCATCTATATTGATGTGATCTATAGGGATGATATTATTCAATGGTTCCATATTTGTTTCATTATCTTCTTTAATATTAGAGATTTGTAATATATTACCTTCCTCAATGCTTCTTAATTCTGCCCATACCATATCCTTCATAGATTCAGCTTGGTTTAAAATTTTGAGGAGAGAAAGTTTGTAAGTTTCTATGTCTATATCTTGTGTCTCAGATTTTAGGATAAGCTAGTCAATTTTGCATAATTGTTTATCATTATTTTCTGGCTCATATTGATCATTATCTGAAACAAATTCTCCTTCTTCAGTTTCATCATTAAAAGCTATTAGTGATGAAACCTCCCCGTCAGTGATTTTTTCATTATTAATGTTAACAGGGTTTAAGTTAATAGTTTGTTCTATTTTCTATGCTTTTAATTTCTTCCTTAGAAGAAATAGAGATATTTGAAGATACACTACAATGATCTTCATCAGAGGAAAAACTATCCTGAGAAGTTGAAACCTCTAAACCAGGGCAATTATTGTCATTTTGTTTAGAGATCAAAGAATGATCATAGAATTTTGGAAAGATTTCATAAAATTCAAAAGAGATTTTCACTTTAATGGGATGTAAGCAATCCATCAAATTTTCTATCAATATAGCAAATTTTACATCTAAACTCCATAAAAAATCCCTATCTAATTCCACCAATTTTCCTAAATTGTTTGCAATTTCCATAATTATTTTACTATAAATAATTTCCACAGGTAAATTTGGCAACGATGTCCATCTAATAACATCTAAATTATCCACTTTATTAGGATTAAAATTGTTGCACCAATCGATAAATAAGAAACCTGAATTCCTAAAATTAGGACAAACGATTATGATTGATCGAGAAAAAAAACCCATAAAATTGTAAGGAAAATTAAAAGTGTTATGCAACTCAGTGCGCTGGTCATCTAACCCTATGTTTCATCAAGCCATATAGCCTGCTCTCCCACAAGGCTCAGAAGTATGTCATTAATGGTATCCACTTCACCTGGGGCATTAAAGGCCAACTTGCGTCAAAATTTTAATGCACCCACAAGTGATGACAATATACATTCATCCCGAACTATTTGTAGCATTATCGTTGATCCATGAACTTTGTCCTCAGCCTCACTTCGTGATTCAGATGGTAGCATCAAGCAAAGTGGTGATGGAGAGAAATATTCCTCCTAACCCAAAGTGAAGACCTTCAAACAAGCTATCCAGAATGAACATAGACTCCCTAAAGGAACCGCCTTCCTCACGGAAGAAGCCTAGGAACCTCCTATAGGTGAAGGAGATGGAGGTAAGATTTTTGTCCCTCCCAAGTTGGATGTTAAAATGAATCTTCAAATGGGTGTTTCTATTGATCAGGAGAAGTCTAGGCTTAGAGAATGTGCTATTTTATTTGTTGCATTAGATATTTCCAAAATTCCTTCCACAATTTTTTTGAATGATTGGTTTCAAAAGACATGGGGGCAAAAAATGGGGTTCCATTTTTCTTATTGTCGTATGCTTCAAAAATTCTTATTCATTTTTTTTTCTGTGACCCTGAATCACAAAGAACCATAGTCGATAAACAATTCTAGAGAGTTAGTCCCTATGAGTTTAGGGTCATTCCCTGGTCACTTGAAGCCTCCCAAGATGAAGTATTGGCTTTGTCTATCCTGAGGTGGCTGATCATCGACAACCTCCTACCATTTCTACTTAATCTCCTTCCTCTTGTCCTGGATCCAATAGGTAAAGTGCTTAGGATCGACCAGTCCAACGTGCTCATCCCTAACACAGATGTTAGAGTCCTCTTGTCTGTCAAACCCGGTGTTGATCTTCCAGAACCTTGCAATTCGACCTCAACTCTTCTCCAATTTTCTGCCCGGTCACCTTCCTAGGTGGTTCAAATGGATGTTTTATTTGTAGAAAAGAGGGACACAAAAAGAAAGATTGTCCTATTTTTAAAAAGAGAGACTTTGCTCAGTCTAAATCTACTCCTAACCCTAAATAATTGTAGAAGGGAAACCCTACTGAGATAATGATTGTAACTAATCCTGTTACTACCCCTAGTCCACCCCTTCAAGTCCTTATCTCACCTCCCCCTTCTTGGATGCAGGATTCTGAAACTCTTAGCGCTACCTTGGTTAAACTTAAAGGACATTTTGATTCAAGCCCCGAGCCTCCCCAAGTGGAATCTGTTATCCTTGAACCCCTTGAAGATCTTCCCAGCATTGATGCCCTAGATTTTGGACCGAAGGGAAAAATCAAAAATAGAAATATGGAGCAAAGAATTCTCAACAACTAGCCATAGATAAAATCAAGTACAAAGCTATGAAGAATAAGGGGAATTCTCAACCCAATTGGAAGGTATATTCTATCCTTCCCCAAGATCAAGGGTCTTCCTCAAAATGGGGTGCACCCTTTTCTCTTCCCATTGACATGATAGGAAATCCTTGTAATTTTTCTCTTCCTTCTACCCCCTAGATGATACCTTAAATCCTGATCAGGAGGATGGTTCAGGAGGGGCTCCCCCACTCTGCATTTTAGATTACAAAGATAGACTCAATGCATTCTTAGTTATTTTTATCCCCACCCCCCTCCCCTTCCACCTCCACTTGGTCAATGGAATTATGTTCCTAGGGTGGGGAGGAATGTATAAGTTGTTATACTCCCTGTGGGGAGAGAAGAGGTGGACCCAACACAAAGGAAGGATCTTGAACTTGAGGAAGAAGAGGTTGATAGGACTAAAGAGGATCCCCAGAGCATTATGAAGGATGAGTCATTTGTTTTTCTGTTGATTCTGGCAAGGGTGATAATTTGGCTAAGAATTCTTTGAAGAAATGAGCTGCAGAGTTTGGAGATAGTATCATTAAGAAGAAGAAGAAGAAGAAGAAGAAGAAGAAGAAGAAGAAGAAGAAGAAGAAGAAGAGAGGTAGGCCTCCTCTCACCAATGGGAACCCTAAACTGTCAAAAACCCCTAGAATAGATATCCCTAAATGCTTCAAAGTATTTAGGAAACCCATGGAAACTGACAACTAAGATTTCTCCATGAATGTCAATTGTGCTTCATGGAATGTTAGAGGGCTAGAGGCCTCTAATAGAAATATGTGGTAAAGAGACTCCTTAATATGCGCAAAAATCTGGACATTCTCATGCTACAAGAGGTAAAGGTAGTAGGATTTGAGCTAGATATTGCCCTCAAGTGCATCTAGAAAGATGCCAATGCTTTCTCAACTAAGCATCTCAGAGGCAAGGGAGGGATATCCTTTCTGGTGGGACCTAACTAGAAAGAATCTATCCAAGATTGGGGGATCTCACCTTGTAACAAGGCAGTTTGAGTCAAATTTAAGACAGGTGACACTGAATTTGGTGTATATTTTATATATGTTCCTAATTAGCATAGTGAGATAATTAAGCTATGGAGATGGATAGTCGATCTAGATAGCATTCCCTGGGTTCTTGCGGGTGATTTTAATATGGTAGAGAGGGCCCAAGATAAGTTGGGTGGTCTAAGATTTGATTGGAAAGGTAATGAACCCCTATATTGGAATAGGATGATCAACAAATTGAGCTTGTTTTATCCTTTGGAAGGAAAGAAAGGGGATTCAAAGGGGATCTGGTATACCTGGTTGAATTTTCAGAGAGGGGATAGAAGGATTTACTCTAGATTGGATAGATTTTACCTCAATAAGCTTCTCTTTAGTTTCCCCCCCCCCCCTCCTTCTGAAGGATAACTATGTGAAAGTCTTTCCCTTTACACTCTCTAATCACCATCCCATTTTTACATTTATTCACCTAATATAAGATCAAAGATATGAAGCACCTAAGAAATAAGGGTTTTCTCTTAATACATCCCTCATTGGAGATGAGGATATACTTGCAGCTATCAAAATTACAGCATCGTAAAATAAACAAGTTGCTCAGTATGATTCTGACATTAGATGGACCCAAACCACAGTCTCCTAGTAGAATATGCTCAAAGCAGTTGGTATAAAGAAGGAAAAAGACTCTAGATTTAAAGAATATAAGCTAGTTTAATCCTTGAAAGAGGTTGAGGCCTAGATTCAAGAATCCCCCTCTAACCCAGAAATGCTCAACAAGGTAGTACTCTGTAGAGATTCTCTTAGGAGATTACAATAGGCTTAAACCAGAGGAGCAAGGATTAGAGCCAAGGTCAACTGGATTAATTTGGGAGACAAAGGCTCTAAATTCTTCTTTCATACTTTGAAGAAAAAAGAGGCTAGGGACAAGATTTCTTGTATAAGAGATTTGGATATTGTCATTACTTCACAGAGTGATATTGTTAATAATTTCTCCAAATTCTATAGAGAAATATTTACCTCTAAAGACTTTGTCCCCTCCATGGAGTCTGCTAGATGCAAGATCAGAGGTATCATCCCTAAGAAGGTTGGGGAAGGAGATGCAACAATTTTAAAGAGAGAGCTTTCAGTGGAAGAGATCCAAAACTCCATCAGGAAGATGGCCAATGATAAGGCTCCGAGAACAGATGGACTACCAATAGAATTCTACAAGGCCAACATTGTTTGGATTGGTCCTAAACTTCTCAAATTGTTCAATGAAGCCATCAGGGTGGACACTCTTGGTCTATTTTTGAATGCAGGGCTAATTAAGCTTATACTTAAGGATGGAGACATACTTCTGATTAAAAAATGGAGGCCTATTACCCTACTCAATGTTATCTACAAGATCCTAGCCAAAACCTTGGCTCTAAGGTTAGAGAACCTCCTTCCCAAGGTTGTCAGTAACACCCAAAATAGGTTTTTCAAGGGGAGATACATCCTTGAGAACCTCATAACATGTTGGGAGGTACTAGAGTGGGAAAATGTATCTAGTCAGCATAGTGCCATGCTCCTCATTAATTATGAGAAATCCTATGCCCATATAGAGTGGAAATTTATACTCATGATGCTCGAAGCTTTAGGGTTCCCTCCTTTTTTTTGCAAGATGGTGTCTATGCTCCTATATGGTGCCATGGAAACACTAGAAGTTAATGGAGTCAGATCAATATTTTTTGGTCTCTCTAGATCCATCATGCAAGGGTGTCCCCTTGCCCCCTCCCTGATTTTCATTGCTACATACTCTCTCCACTACCTCCTTAGATATTATTCCCTCTCCCCTAGTGTGAGAGGTATCCTTCTCCCCAATGACCAGGAAGTCTCCAACATCCAATTTTATGATGACACCTCCATTCTCCTTCACCTTGATGAGTCTAATATGGGTAACCTTATGGAAAATTTGAACATATTCTGCCTGGCTTCAGGCAGTAAAGTCTCTCTACCCAAATATATTATGTTAGGTTGGGATCAAGACCCCCCTAATTGGTGGGGTAGATATATGATTTTATGTTGGGAGGACCTAGTCATGTGGTCAGATACTTAAGGATTCCCTTTGTCATCTCTCCTAATCTCAATCAAATGTGGGGTTGGATTGTAGAGAAGATTAACAAGAAGCTTCACAAATGGGACATTAACCTCCTTTCTTTTCCTGGGATATTTTAAGTTTGTTAGAAGATTTTTTCATCCTACCCAATCTACTTCTCTTCTATTTGGCTCTTTAATCTGTAACATTTTAACTCTGTCCAAAAGGTTATCAGAGATTTCTCTAGTCAGATGGAAGGGGAAATAGAAGGATGCACGCGGTGTCTTGGGAATGGTGCTTCAGAGATAGATCTTGGGGGGACTGGGCCTCAAATACCTCAAGATACAGGGTATTGCACTGGCTATGAAGTGGATCACTAAAGCAGCTGATGGGAGAGAGCCTTGGAAAGTGTTGGTGAGAAATAATCTACATTTGGACCACCTTAGCAAACCTAAAGGGTGACAGAAGTTATGCTTCACTGATATCCTCACTATTGATGCCAGTGTAACCATACAGGGTTCTAATGTTTTCAAAAGTATTTGGAAGACTTGGAAGTATGTTAAACATTTTCTAGGCAATAAGGGTCTGATTGAAAATGATGGGAATATTTGTGGCCTTAAATCCATTTGGTGGAACGTGAAGCATGGTGACAAGCCATTGGCACTCTTGCATGGTTGTTCAACTAAGAAATGGGTGGATAAAGGAGTTTCTACATTCAAGGATATTATCTAGCTAAGATTTATTCCCCCTGGGAACAATTAGAATCCTATTTTAATATCCCCAAATCCCAATGGAGAGCTTTCTTTGTACTCTCTATCGCTTTTGATTCCATAGGACCCCTTAATGGATGTTGTTTTGACTCTGGTTGTAACTTCCAACTCATATGGCCTAATAAAACCCCCCTTCATCTTGGTAAATCCAGATACATATACCAACTCTTCACTGTTAACTCAAATATCTTCACCCATGTTAACCTCAAATGGGGCCTAGAGGTTCAGGATTCAGATTGGAGGAAATATTTTAAACTTCTTAGGTGCAGACCCTTGGAGCCAAAGATTACTTGTTTTTTGTGGAAACTCTTTCTCCATAAATTCCATTTAGGAAAGATGGAGGGGGATCCCAACACTTTTTTAGTCTGTAAACTACCAGAGTTTGTGTCTCATGTCTTCTTCGAGAGTCTTTTTGCCTCTGAGATTTGGAACATGTTTGGCCTTTCATACAATACTCACTTTAATGCCTTAAATATTATTTCTAGTTCTATTAATAACATCAAATTTTGTAACACATTCTGGTCTATACTATCTTCTGTTATTTAATGGAATATCTAGAAGGCTTGGAATAATGATGTGCTTGCAGGAAAGGACAAGAACCTTACTGAGTCTCGCAAGAGACTCATTTTCTTTGATATTGCTTTGCAGGTCACAGTGGCTTTTAAGATGAAGGAGAGCAAGTTCCTTCAAATTTTGAGAGGTGGTAGAGCCACCATAGAGAAAACTGAGATTTCCCATGGGTATACCTCCATGAAGGACAAAGAGGAGTTCAAAGTCACACTGTCTGAATTCATTTAGCAACTAAAATAATTAGGACAGATGAAGGAGACAATGGGACCAGCAGAGTAGGGGACTAACCAAGGAGGCAGAGCTCACAAGATCATTGGTTACAACTTTGTCTCCCCAGACTCCAATGATGCAGAAGAGGAGGAGGGGGACTGGTCTCCCTAATTTCATTCTCAGCATCCATTTTTTATATTCAAAGTTTCTTATAATATGTAAAACCTATATAATTTCATTCTCAGTAGTACTTAGTGTTTTATAATACTCTAGAACTCATTATCAATGGTTTTTGTACAAACAATTTATACTTTATATGCAGTAGAAAAAAAAATTAGGGCAAACTCCATTTAAAAAGGAAGCTTTCAATTCTTTATCAAAATAATCGATGAATAGAAAATTATTCAACATAAGAGTTATACTCACCTGTCCTAGAAATGTATTTCTAAACCATTCCACAATTTTAGTAGAGGGGCAATCATGCCCTACCATTTAGAGAAGATCCCATTTGTTCTGCAGTATTCTCGTAAACCATTAGTATATATATTTTCTATTTTAATCTCCGTACTTTTGGGGGAAAAATCCCTGGATTCCAAAAATAAACCATTCCTAGGGTTAATATTTCTCTTCATCCTATTTTTAGGGTTTTTTAGAGGTTCTGAGGTGCAATGCGGTTCTTAAGAGAATAATTGGTTCTGTTTGTATACAGATGTGCTCAACTTTTCTAAGGATACAGAATGTGGTGATGTGGATTTTAGGTTTGGAATTTTCTTAGGAATATGTTTTGAGGTATTCAGGTTATCCATAGATTTGTTCAAATTCATAAGATTAGAAGGTAAATCATTTGTTTTATTCAGAACTTCAAATGGATTATATATATTTGGAAACAGATCAGGTTTTCGTGGGGGGGGAGACTAAAAGCCTGTGATCCTTCTTCCATTTTTTCTTTACCCTTTAAGATTTTACTACTTGCCAACCGTCAGAGTCATATGGGATTCTACTTTCAGAGAAAATTCTAGCAAAACTATTGGAAGTATATTTAGTATGTCCAAAAAAAACCATTTATTTCTGAAGAAAAACAACACTATCAATGGTCAAATAACTCTTACCGACTTTGTATTGCGAGTGCAGATCATGAATCAACCAAGAAGGGTACCTATAACCAGTGTATGTGGTATCATCAAAGTTTTGCAGATAGCATTTGTTTGATTTTTTTCCCTTCCAATACAGCGAATAATAAAATTCACTAGGAATTTTAGTATAACGTTGTTGATATTTCAGCTTTACAAACCTCAAAAACTTATCCTACTCTACCATTTTTTCCAATCCAATTAAATGAATTAAGATAATAAAATATTTGATAAATTTGTATGATTTAGTGTCAATGTTGAAAATATTAATTTAGTATTTTTATCAATGCAAATAGTTACATTTTCAATCTTTAGTCATGTAATGAGCTCAATCTTAATCAACCAAGCTATCTATTCAACCAGTCTTGTCAGGCTACCAGTCAACTATCAATTAGTCTCAGTCATTTGTCTAGTCAAACTAGTCTGAATAAATCTTAGTCATTAATTATCAGTTTGCACCCTTGAATTAGAACTGTTCATTGCAATTCAAAATTCCATAAAAAGAGGGTTATTCCTCACAATTTCTACAACCATAATTCTCAAGTTCTAATTTTGTCACATTGGAGCATATTTGAGAGCCAACATTGGATGAGAATGATAGAAACAAAGGAGAAGTATTTAAAATTGTGTGCAATTCAATTTATATTTATTTATCATTATGGATTGTACATGATTAATTTTTTTCCGATTCTCTTTTGGATAGAAGTAAATTTATGCATAAGACAAGAGATTTTGTAGTTGGGTATACTAATTCTTATTGCAGGTTACAGAGTTATGATTTTACTCCTATACAGTTATTAGTTCACATCCTTATTTTTTTATTGTATAATTAAGTTATCAAATAACATGTCCATGCATAAATTGTCAAAAAAAAACATTATTAAAGGAAATCATACTACATCTATTCAAGCATCACTATCATATTACACAACATATTTTCATTGAGTATCAAAATGCATAACTATTTCTCGTCAAGCATCATTATTAATTGTGATCATCAAACATCACTCTAGTAAAACTCACGGTTAGTTTGTTCCATTTCATAGTTACCCATATTCCACCATACTTAAATTTGTAGGTCATATATTGAATTTATAATATCAAGCATGATCTAGAGGACTGTGGATATTAATCATGGAGAATGAACATGGAAAAGTAATAATGATCTAATCTAGAAAACAAACATAGACATAACTGAGTGTCGATATTAATCACAGAGATCAACAGTATCAGATTGTAAAAAAATATGAAAATTATAGGGAAAATAATTTCTACACTCATCACGCACTCACAAGTCAAGGTGTTCTTACAACCTACTCTCGAAATGATGTAGACAAAGAAACCTTGAGATATCTCAATGAATCTTCCCCTAGATTTGATAGACAAGTTTTTGCCACAAAATATCTTATGAAGATCCCATATCCACTATTTTGAAGCACCTAAAAGATGGCTTGGGAACCATGCTCATATTATTGAAAAATTCTTGATTGGACCATATCCTTGTGATGGACTTGTCATTTCAACAAGATCTTGTTTCTATTCAAAATTATTCAATATTAATCTTGAATCATGGAAAACTAACTATTTGAATACATATTTCTTAGACAAATATGGTTCATAGGTTTGAGAAAGCTCAAAAAATATTTCATGGAAATAGAGGCTTTGGAGGGTTTTAAATGAAGAAATCTCATCTTGGATCTTTACCAGGGTATATAATCTACCTCATGGTTAATGGATTCCTTTCTCTCCTAATATGTCATGTCAGGTCTACAGTCAGTAAATTCTTTGGAAAGAACTTGATCCAGCTACTCCACCATATCTGGTTGATGTGTAAGGATTAAACCATGAATCTCTATCAAGATTATTGTTAAGGTTTCTAGGGTGTTACTATTTCACATCCCTACTATTTAACTATCCAACAAAGTAAACAAATAACATGTATGTGCATCACAGTAAAAAAAGATAACATTATGTAAAGTAAATCATACTTCTTTTTTTCAAGCATCACTATCATATTTTAAACTATATTGTCATTGAATATCAAAATACATAACATTTTCTCATCAATAATCACTATTATTATTGATCGATAAGAATTAGTTTATAAAATAACATGGTTAGTTGGTTCCATTTCATAGTTACACATATTCTACTATACTTCAATTTTTAGGTCACATATAAAATTTATGATTAGAAGAATCATTGTCTTAAGAAGCTAATTAATTTAAAATTTTCTTGCTTTTACTACTGACATACATATTCTTCTTACTATCTGCAGATGACAAAGAGAGATCAGATGATGACTCATTGTGAAAAGAAAAGAGCATCCACAAGGTTGTATGCTCATAAAAGAGAAGTCAAGTTCCCTCTAGAGATTGAAACCCAACCTTTTATTGTTAGAAATCCATAACTTGTTGTATCATCTTAAAATGGAAGCACTTACATGTTAAGAATGTTTATCCCTCCTTAGGGGATTTTTTTTTACCATCATCATATTGTCCCCTCATTTCTTCACCCTCTCCTACTTCTGTGTCTGTTTAGGACCCTGATTGGACCTCTCCGGGCACCATCCATCCCATCTGGCATATTTTCCAGGGGTTCTGACTCCCTGGGTCAAGGTCAACCTTGACCTTGACCTAGGTCAAGGATGACCTCGAATTTGACCTAGGTCCCCCTTTCAATTTTGAAAGTTTGTCGGCTATCGAAGGTCATTAAAATTTCATTTCCCGCTTCCAGGTCGGTTGTTTTGGGTTCCGAAGCGACGATTCTTAAATTATATTTAATATAGGTCCTCTTCTAGGGATACAGGTATAATTGGAATTTAATTCTCCTATGTAGGCCTCTCTAGAAGATTGTTCCCTAGTTTCATATATAAGGAAGTTTTCTCCTCTCATTTTCTCTAACAAAAAAAAAACTAATTCATATGAAGTATGAATCATCAACTATCCAAGAAGCAAAAAGTTCAAGCATCCATTTTTCTACATGTTTTAAATCTTTCAAAGTGTTCAATTCTTCCTCTCAAGTATTCAAGTTCTCCATTGAAGATCAGGGATTCAAGCTTTCAAGCCTTTGAATGGATTTGGTTCAAGCATTCAAGATTCATCATTCAAGCCCTAGATCTATCCATCATGGTGGTGTGATCTTCCTTCAAGATCCTTTATGCATCCTCTAGACTCATTCATTCTCTCTTCAAGGTAAATTCCAAGCATACAATCATGGAGGTTTATGGTTTCTAATATTGAGTCCAAGATTTCATATTTACATACTTGTTTACATTTGAAATACAATTGCATATCTATTGAATATCATAGCTTCATTATTATATTTACTCCTACTACTTGGTAGAATTATTTATTTCAATTATTCATTTCAAGGTTAATTCCTAAATTGGGGTTTGACTAAGGCAAACCCCTCCCCTCCCAACAAACAAATCCATTTTTCTTGTAGGTACAAGTTTGGAACAATGGATTAGAGTGCAGATTTGGATACCCTTTTTGGAAAAAAATTTGGATCCGTAATCAGATTTTTTGTCAGAGACTTTTTAGGTCAATTTTTCCCTAGGTCAGAATTGGAAATTCTAGGTCAATGGTGACATTTACTTGAGGGTCAAAATTGGAACTGTGTCAAATCAAAAAAATATTTCTGGGTTTTGTTCGTCTCTACGTTTCTATTTTAGATCCAGTCTCAGATTTTCTAGAACTTGGTGCAGACCCCTGAAAATAGAATTCTTCAGATCTGTAACATTTCAAGGTTAGTACTTTTCTCCTATTCATTTCAATTAAAGTTCTTAATCTTTCTAGATCTATCACACATTCTTTCATATAAAAGGGAATTTAAGATCTTCCTCTTTGATCTTGTTTCCAAATGATGGATTTATTTATGCATTGATCCTTCCTTTGGGGTTAATCAATTTGGATCCTTCATTTGTGTATCTAAGGATAAAAGGGGAACATCTTATTTACCCCCTACATTTCAAATACACATTTTATATCTTACACATTGGTAAAATAAAAAAAAAATCTCCATTTCTTATCTTATATATTGGTGACCTTCAATTTCTTATGTTACGTTTTGGTGAACCCGTGATAGACAAATCTTTCTTTTTGGTGTTAGATGCTTTGCCTCCTTTCCTTAGAGATTATATCTTGCATGCATACTAAATTAGTTGTCTTTTATTCTCTTGCATTTTAAAACAAAAAAAATACAAAAAAAATCTACATACTCATAAAAATATAAAAAGAAATTCTTGCATTTTCACTATGAAGATCTTTAAGATGCTTTGGGGTATGGCTATTTGTCTCATTATGCTTCTTTTAGCATCTCTTTATAGTACTTATGATGTTTATGAAAGTATCATCCATTTCATCATGTTTGTTAATCTTCATGTTTCACTTTCTTATGCTATTTTGAGATTAACTAATACTAGTCTTCTTACTTTCAAAATTTTCATCAAGGATTGGTGTAGTGGACTTATTGCTCTTTTGGATTATGTGAAGAATTGGGTAGATGATACCCCATTTACTAATATTCCTAATCCTAATCCTATCATTCCTAATCTACTTCCTAATCCTCATAATCCTCATCCTATCAATCCTAATCCAATTCCTAATATTCCTATTTCTATTTCTCCATCTTCTATCCCTAGTTCTTCCCACACTTATGATGGGGCTCAAGATAGGGTTCATGATGCAGATGTTCAAGAATTCTTTCATTTACCTTCCCCTTATTATCTGATTCATGATTATATTAAAGGGAAAAACAAAGAAACCTCTTCTAAACCTATAATTCCACCATAAACAACATTTTCTCATGAACACCATAATCAATCACCTCCTGTAGAATCTTTGCAAGATATGTACACTACCGGATACACTATGGTGGATAAACAAGGCTATAAGGGTTTAGGGCTTGGTGTTAATGAGCATGGCATTAAAAACCTAATTTATTCATCTCCTAAACAAGATATGCATGGTATAGGTTTCCCTCCTTTTCAATTCAAGGTGGTTGATCTTAAATATCATCCTCCTCTTCATGTTCTTCTTCCAACACCTTCCTTAGATCACCTTGATACTCTTCAAGATTTGGCTAAGAAAGTGTATGTCTAGTTATTGAATTCTAAGAAATAAATCTTTAAACCTATGCCAAAAAATGCTCTCCCCAAATACAAATGTCTTTTTCATTATAGTAATACACATTTACTTGTTGATTGTGTGCATTTCAAAATATATGTTAGAGAAAGAGCTACTTTAGGAATTATATCTCATTCCCGTGCGGTATTACAATTTCTTCATAATTTTGATATAGGGCATTCCCCTCGTTCTTCTATAAATTAGATGATATTTTTTCTCCTCTTGTCTCTTAATTAGGGGGCAAGAGGTATTTCCTTCCAATCTTCTAGGATCCATTATGCTCTTATCATGTATTTTTTTTAAGTTTAATTGGTTATTCTTTCTATATTCTTATAATTTTCTATTATGGTACATACTTCCTTCACTCATAATCATTTATGATTTCTTTTCTAGGACATTTGTTTTGCGAAGATATCTCTTTATTACAACATCTCTTGATATAATTTGATATATCCCTTGCTTTCATCCCTGGGGGGAAAGGTATTTTCCTTCTTCCTCTATCTAAGTATCTACTTTCCTTAGCTTAGTAGCATTTGTTTATCATACAACATTATTTCCTTATAAATATTTATGTTTTACGCCATGGATACCCTCTTATATGAAGGGTGATTGTCCTAGGTCATCACCTCTTCTTTATTTTACAAATTATGTTCTTTATAAACTTTTTTCCTTTTCTTTGGGTTAGAGTTTGATTCCTTCATTCCAATATTCCTCTTCCTCTTGATTGCTCTTTGCTAAGGATATAGTGTATATTGTTGTTAAGTTGGATATCTCCTTACCTTGTGAAGTAGGTATCCTCTTTTCTCTTCCTTATCCTGCCTAGTGGGTAGTCATGATAAGGAGGGGGAATATATAGGGTCTCCCTTATACTATATTTTACACTATTTTACATTTTACAATATACTAAATCCTTGGAAGGTAACGCGCATAAGTTGCTAAATCCTGAAGAGACACACGTTTTGATTTTGATTTTTGCTAAATCCTCAGAAGGTAACACACATAAGTTTCTAAATCCTGAAGAGATACATATTTTACAATATGATAAATCCTTGGAAGGTAACACACATAAGTTTCTAAATCTTGAAAAGACACGCATTTTATATTCCATAGTGATACAATAATGTGGATCTATGGATATTTCAAAACCCGTCAAAAGACGCATTACAATTACAAAGCACAGTTTATGGGTGAACTTGTTGGGATCTCCCTCCTTGGTGATTCATGGTAAGGTGGGAATCTTACTAGGTGAGGTAATCACTATCTCTTTTCTCTCTTTCACTTTATTGCTAGTAGGATTAGATCATGAAGCTATGTTATCTATAGTGTTGCTCTTGTCTTGCTTATGTAGTCATGTATGTTTTCTATGATTAGGTGCTCTTTACTGTCATATCTTTATGCATGTATTTTGAGTTATAATCCTTGTTCTGGGGACTCATGTCCTTAACTAAGTGATGTTCTACCTCGTTGTGATCCACCAGAGTCTTTCTTCTAACTTTACCGTGAGTATGTTTGATTTCCATACTCCCGCTAAAGTGGGGGCTTAATGTATCATCTTAAAATGGAAGAACTTCCATGTTAAGAATTTTTATCCCTCCTTAGGGGGTTGTTTTTGACCATCATCATATTGTCCCCTCATTTCTGCACCATCTCCTACTTCTGTGTCTGTTTAGGACCCTGATTGGGCCTCTCTAGGCACCATCCATCCCATCTGGCATATTTTCTAGGGGTTCTGACTCCCTGGGTCAAGGTCGACCTCAACCTTGACCTAGGTCAAGGTTGACCTGGACCTTGACCAAGTTCAAGGATGACCTCAACTTTGACCTGGGGCCCCCTTTCAAGTTTAAAAGTTTGTCAGTTGTCGAAGGTCATTAAAAGTTCATTTCTCGCTTTCGGGTCAGCTGTTTTGGGTTTCGAAGAGATGATTCTTAAATTATATTTAATATAGGTCCTCTTCTAGGGATATAGGTCTAATTAGAATTTAATTCTCCTATTTAGGCCTCTCTATAATATTGTGCCCTAGTTTCATATATAAGGAAGTTTTCTCCTCTCATTTTCTCTAACCAAAAAAAACTATGTCATGAATTACAAATCATCAACTATCCAAGAAGAAAAAGTTCAAGAATCCATTTTTCTACATGTTTTCAAGCTTTCAAAGTGTTCAATTCTTTCTCTCAATCATTCAAGTTCTCCATTGAAGATCAAGGATTCAAGCTTTCAATCCTTTGAAGGGATTTGGTTCAAGCATTCAAGATTCATCATTCAAGCCCTAGATCTATCCATCATGGTGGTGTGATCTCCCTTCCAGATCCTTTGTGCATCCTTAAGACTCACTCATTCTCTCTTTAAGGTGGATTCCAAGCATACAATCATGGAGGTTTATGGTTTCTAATATTGAGTCCAAGCTTTCATATTTACATGCTTGTTTACATTTGAAATACAATTGCATATATATTGAATATCATAGCTTCATTGTTAGATTTACTCCTACTACTTTCTAGCATTCTTTATTTCAATTATTGATTTCAAGGTTAATTCCTAAATCGGGGTTTGACTAAAGCAAACCCTTCCCCCCAACAAACAAATCTATTTTTCTTGTAGGTACATGTTCGAAATAGTGGATCAGAGTGTGGATTTGGATACTCTTTTCGGAAAAATTTCAGGATCTAGAAATAAATTTTCTATCGGAGACTTTTTAGGTCGATTCTTCCCTAGGTTAGAATCGGAAATTCTGGGTCAATGGTGACATTGACTTGAGGGTCAAAATTGGAACTATGTCAGATCGGAAAAATATTTTTGGGTTTTGTTCATCTCTACTTTTATATTCCAGATCCAGTCTCAGATTTTCCAAAAACTCAGTGTAGACCCCCCCAAAAAAAAAATAGCATTCTTTGGATCTATAACATTTCAAGGTTAGTACTTTTCTCCTATTCATTTCAATTAAAGTTCTTAATCTTTCTAGATCTATCACACATTCTTTCAAATAAAAGGGAATTTAAGATCTTCCTCTTCGCTCTTATTTCCAAATGATGGATTCATTTATGCATTGATCCTTCCTTTGGGGTTAATCAATTTGGATCCTTCATTTGTGTATCTAAGTATAAAAGGGGAACATCTTATTTACCCCTACATTTCAAATATACATTTTATATCTTACACATTGGTAACATAAAACAAAAATCTCCATTTCTTATCTTATATATTGGTGACCTTCTATTTTATATGTTACACTTGTAATAGAAATAGTGGAGGATATTACACTTGTGAGACCACCCAAATTTACAAGGTAAAAAAATTTGTGGTCTACAGCTGACATAGAAGGGGAACTCAAAGATGCCAAGGAAAACAACATGTCAATAAGGGTTTCATTATTGAAATGGTGCATCCCAACAACCATACTCTCCAAATGGATTGGAGGTCTCATAACCACCTCCATGGAAGCTCCCCCAACCATCCTCACTAGTGATGAAGAATACCACATTATTGAATGTGCAAAGAGATACAGTATTTGGTCATAGATTAGATATTGTAAACTTGAAGGTAGTGGTCTGTTAGATTTGTGAAACTAGACCCACCTATTTCAAGGATGATATGCTTGGGAAGTCTTGTTGGTCGGGTTTTAAGACCTGGCATCTAGAAATGACATTACAGACAACTATAAACCTCAACAGAGATAGGGCAATGAGCCTCAAACTAGTACTTGTCTCTTCTTTCTATGAGATAATGTTGAAATCATACACTAAAAATCCATACAGTCCTTCCCATAAATGGAATTGTGAAAAAATTGGTGTTTAGGCAAGCATAAATGGGGCAATGATGGTATATGCTAGAAGAAGAAGTAGGAGAATCTCTCACATAATTCCTTAGAGTTGAGAATGGATTACCATTTTATTTTGTACTAATTCTTTTGAGTAAAGTATTCCAGGCTTCTACTTTAAGGGCAAGAGAAACTTATAGAATTACATCTTTAAATGTGAACTAGGTGCTTTCATGGAAGACCAACCACATGCCTATATGACAAAGGAACTTTTCATGAATTGGTTGCAACACTTTTCATGCTCTATTCTAGGGGGTGTTTCACCCACCAATAGGCACTTGTTTATTTTTGATGGCTATGAAAACTATGTTGCATTCATGACCATCCAAGAGACACTTGTATTAGGTATTGATCTACTAACATTTCCATCTCACACATATTTTAAAATACAACCCCTAGATGCAAGTGTGTTTTATTCATTTAAATTATGCTTCAAATTTGAACAATCATCGTGGATGGAAATATTTCGTATTGTAGAAATTAGAAGTTCAGAACTAGGAAAAAAATCCTTGACAAATGAATTGATTCCTAAAATTGTAGTAGGATTCAAAAGGACCAGGATATGGTCCCTCAATACCAAGTGCTCCTCAAAAAAATGTATCCCATCAACAAATTCCAAATTAATAATGGAAAGTATGCTTCAACAGTGCAAAACATGCTTAGCCTATCAGGAATTAATATTTTAACAAAAGATGTTTCACAAAACATTTCTCAAACCCATCAATCTAACTCAAATGTACAAGTGTACTATGATCAACCATTTGTCAAATGGTGGGAAGCCAAGTTGATAATATAGAAGAAAATCTTAGTCTTCTCTCCAAGTTAATACTGCCATCATGGTATGTGGATGGGGAAATGAATATAGGGTTTGACTTGAAAGGCTAGGAAAAACATAAAACTATCACTTTCCCATAAACACCCACAGTTGTGCCAATGGAAGTGGTGCATTACTATGTTAATTGTGTCAAATCAGATAGTGTTTTAAATGTAGATTTGATACAATAATTATTATTTTGGAATGAGGAAGAGGGAAAAATACTCTTACAAGTAAATGAGACCTAGGGTTCTCAATTGGAACTAGTAATCAACAAATTCTTAAAGTTTCCCATGCACACTATGAACCAAAAACACAATAGTGGGGCTAATAACAGAATTTGGTTGAGTTACCAATATCAGTTGTTAACATCATATGATTACATGAATTTTCTAATAGAGAAGAAGTTGAGGAAGAAAGAAAAGGAGGAGATCAAATTCTTAAAGAAAGAGTAGACCAAAGAGAATAAGGTAGTAGGTCTCTTGGCAAAGGAAAATGAGCAAGAAAATACAGAAGGAGATTGTACATAAGGAAAAGGAAAGGTGAAAAGAACAAGATAAGAAAGATAGGGAGGAAAGAAAAGAATGAGAGAGGGAAATGAAGGATAAAGAGGCAAAGGAAAGGGACATTCAAGATAAGGAAAGGGATTTGGCAATAAAAAGGTGATTATTTAGTACACCCACTCCATCCATTCCCTTTCCTACAAACCATGCCATAATGAGGGATATGATCAACATAATTGCATTGAATTATCCAACAACCTCACCGTCCCTTACCTTTTATGCTCCTATGAATTATATTACATGGGTTCCATCATATGTTATCATCATGGGATATTTCAACCCATTTACAAGTTAAGTGATCGACACTCCACAACCAATATCAAGGAATAAGACCATGGCTCCCATTGCATCCTCAAGGACCCAAGCTATACCACTGACATCTTGTTTTCATATTTGGTTTACCTGAGTTTGGGATGGATGCATAAGTAAACAAAAAAATGGACAATATAAAGAGGCATACCTTTTTTTTTGGATTTTGATTTTTACTACCAGATATGAACATCAAATATGTATTATGAATATATGGATACGACATGCTTTTGGTTTCCAAATATGTTTAATTGGTCTCACTTATATGTCGATGCAATATAGAACCTGTGATAGGATGATTTGACCAAGGTGTCAACAAGTACATGCACATAGGCAAAGGGCACTAAGTGTTAATGGAAGAACATAATTTATTAAAAGGGCACTAAGTATTAATTGAAGAACATAATTTTTTTTATTTTTTAAGTTTGTTTACCACATATATGTTAATGATTCATCTGATGTGTCCAAGTTTTTCTATTTTTGTGCACTAATGGAAACCCTCCCTAGTATACCCCCTCAACCTACGTGGCTTATCATCCAAATTGGACATGGTGACCATTTGACATTCTATCACATGGACACCATTCAATCCACCTTCTTCCCATTAATTTGCTTCCAACACCTTAAACTCTTCCTTGTAGTTGAAATCCTTTTAGTCATTTCACTTGTGATTGCAAAGGTATTCCAATGACCTTCAATGGGAAAGTGCAACAAAGTATAACACTAAAAGGGTATCAGAAGACTGCATGTTCTAATTTATAACACTACAAATTAGAAGGGAATTTGTGTAATCCTATACTCATCCTTGTAGTGGCATTAATTACCTTTTCCCTTCTCCTTTCATTGCATTACTCACAATTTTGAGAAAAAAAACTGTTGATTTCTCTCGGCTCCTCACCATTTGAGGCAACTTTCATTCCTTTATCTATAGCATCTTGAGGAGTGTTTGAGTCATTTCACACCAGAATGTGCTAACCCAGTATCTCTACAAGCGAAGGTGTTAAACTAGAACATACTCACCATGAGCAATAATTATGCCATTGTTATGACATGAAAGTTAAGGTATATATGTAATTGTTTTGCATTTGGTGGGTTTTTTTGTATTATTTGCTTGAAATCCAATGCCACGGTTTCATTTACTTCCTCCCCTTTTCATATTGCAAGCATTGACATGAGGTTTCTAATATGACCATAGAGAGGAGGATTATATGGCAACTCACATCCACTCTAAATTGGTATTACAACAAGAACAAACTACATTTCAAGACCTTTTATAGTTTTGAATTGTGTTGCACAACCCATTCAACTTGAATGGTTGATTGCAACATAATTCATCACTACAAAGGTTTCAATTTTAAATAACTACATGTCCTCATTGTATTTGAAATAAATTTTGTTGGTAGTGTTTTGTATATGTCTATATGTATATTTGATGTAATTGTTGTTTGCACAATCAAGACCTCATGCATGTATTGGCTCATCTCCCTATGTCATTTCCATTTGAGGTGTAATCATCATTTTCATTTTTTATACCCCAAATGTGCTAAAATCATGTCATTCTATTTGAATCAAAGCTAATAGCTAATGCACTATTTTCCTTTCTCATTTATATAACTATTTAAAAGTTTACGCTTTTAAGAAATCAAAGATTCACATTCACATGTTGAGGATGAATTGATCTATATTTTGGTGTGAAACAAGTAGATGGAAAATGTTATAAGAAGAGGGTATATATATCTTTAATACAATTATGACAATTAAAATTTAAAAATACTTTATTTTAGATTACAAAGTTAATAATCACATCTAGGTCAAGCACATAGATTAGACCTTGGTTTCAAAGAATGACATATTTGCATTTGAATTTTTGAATGGCATATTGACCATAGATGATCTTTGTAGTCAATATAAAACTCATAATTATGTTAATATTAGGATTAAATTATTATTACAACATCTTTACAATGGAGATTAAAAGTATTGAAAAAAATTTAAAGTTGGTATGGTGTTTTACCTTATATTTGTTGGGTGGGTAATGGTATGCTAAGACTTTTTATTAGTATATACAAATGTTACATACTTATAAATAGGATAATGTTTAAAATTACCATTGTAGTATAATTTTTTTGTAATAAATAATGTAAACAAACTAAACAATAAGATGAAGACATTACATCATATGTGCTTGTACACAACACTGCCAAAATATTTTACTTTAGCATTCATATATGTTTTATGTTACTCCACTCAGTGGTTTACGTAAATGGAAAAATATATTAGGTTGGATGTATGTGTGTGTGTTTACATAAACACACACACATATTTACATGTATGCATATTGTATAGGGGAAAATGGTGAGAAATGCTAAGGTGCAGATCACTCACCAAAATCCTATATACATTAGAATACATACCCACCCTTAAGCAAAACCTGATTAGCACAACCAAAAAGATAAAGGGTGCTAATGCAAGATCTATGTCAAGGGGGATTTGGATTCCTTTAGGGGGATAGATGTGATATGATAAAGTTAAAATCTAATTAATAAATTAAGTGCAAAGGGAAGGAAAAAAAAGGAAGAATAAGTGCACTTGAAAACAAGATGGAGAAAGTAGGACTTTGAATAAGAATTTAACAATCGCCAAAGATCTTGATCCTGTTGTAACTGTAGATCTAGGAAATTAGGATATAAACCTGTCTGTTCTAAAATTTTCATTGAAAAACAGCAGGGACAAGTCAAATTTTTGGGAACAAGTTGATCAATCAATTTTTTCTTGGAAAACTTTGATGAAACTTTCCCAAATTATGCGGCTATACCTGCACTACCCAGATCCAAAATCACAGCTCTGCAACCTATTCCTACACATATTAAAATAGGGGAAAAGGTCATGGAAAGGGGTTTTCCTTGGTCAACCCCCTTTTTATGAATCTACCTTGAAATTAAATTGAAATTGCATAAAGGAAAGTAATGTAAAAGGAAATTTATTGATTTACCTTGTATGAAACCCTCATGAATGGATGTAGTAATCACTCAAATCCATGAAGATGCTTGAATGTGCTTGAAATCCAAAGAGTTTACCTTGGAATGAGATTTAGAATCAAGTATTCCTTCACAAGTGCATGGATCTATGATTGTCACTCCTAGATCTTAAATGTGGATATGCTTGGTAACCACATGCAAAGAAGAAGAAAGAGAAGGATGAATGAATGGATCTCCTTGCTTGATTAATAATTCCTCTACTTGGTCATCATGGGAGATAAAATCACATCAATTAGAGAAGATTTCCTTCACTTGAATGGATCTTGAAGAAATGAAGACTTGAAGATCTTGAATTGGATGTTGGCCTTTAAATCTTGAATCCAAGTCTTCAATTGCTCTTACTTTCTTGAAATCTTGATCACTCGATTGCCAAAATTCTTGCACTTGATTAGGATATAAATGAGGAGATAGGAGGTCCTTAAATTTGGAATTCAAATTTGGTCCAGACTGACCACAATTAAAAATCTCAGAAGAAGGCCCCAACATCGGGCTCCGGGCAAAATTTGAGCCAAAAATCCTAGGGACAAGTCACCAGTCCACTTGTCTGAGGTATTTGGGCACAAATTTCACAGGGATGTCGACGAAGGTGAAAAGAAGCGGGGGGAGAAAATACAGGTTTTTTTTATCAAGCTTAACAGATATTCAAACCCTGAAATCACCAAAATGAGAGCTAATAGGTCCTAAAGGCATCCAATTATGGGTGCTAACTTTTTAGGATGTGTAACATATAAAATAGATGTCACCAAAATGTAACATATAAAATAGATGTCACCAAAATGTAACATAAGAAAAGATGTCACATTTGAAAATGTAGATGTTTGTGCAATGTGTGGGGAAGATAAGGTGTTCCTTTCAACCTCAAATGCACAAATGAAAGATCCAAATTGATTAACCCAAAAGAAGGATCAATGCACAAATGAATCATTCATTCGGAAATGAGAGCAAAGAGGAAAGATCTTAAATTCCCATTTTAGAAAGGAA
>MU223137.1:3120350-3137913 GCA_018584345.1 Thuja plicata | reverse complement strand
TTCCTCAAATCTATCATCGAAGTATTGTTCATAAAACTCATCAAAGTCTCTTTCAAATTCAGAATCATATGGATCACCATCACAATCTCTCCACTCTGAACCCCCATCCCTAGTAAGCGCGAGCACATGACAAGGAGGACCCTCAGGAATAAAGGTGTCATAGGTATGACTATGCATTTCATCATAATGGCCATCATCAGTATAGGCCTCAAAGTAATCAGAATTACAATAGGCGGGATCATCAAAGTCATAGTCATCATAAACAGGCATGTCATTCTTGATGGAAGAGGTATCACAAGGAGTATCACATTTCTCATTATGGTATGCATTTTGAAGAGAATCATGACTCTTGGAGGAAGTAGAAGAAGAATGAGATCATGAAGAAGAAGAATGTGAAGACTTAGTGAAAGAAGAATGTTTGGATGATGATGAAAGATGCAAAGACTTAGAAGAAGAATAATGTTTAGATGATGAGGAATGATGAGAAGATTTAGAAGATGAATGATGTTTGAAAGAAGAGAATCATTGTGACAAGATCATGTTTATGATTCTAGCAAAGGCGTCTAATTTGCTTACTCATTTATATATCATTTTTTCCAATTTATCATCCATGAATTTGTTGGAAAAACAACACTCTTCGAACTGAGCAATGAGTTCGAGATCATCTATCCTCAAGCGAGGTTCCATAACAAGATATTTGAAATTCATGGCTCTAGAAAAGGATGAATCAAGAAGAGATGAAATAGAAGAAGGTAGACTAGATAGTAAGAGGAAAAGAAAATCAAGAAGATGTGAAGATCTTAGGAAGAAATAGGAAGAAGCATGAAAGAAGAAGAGAAGAATGGAAATGGAAGACTAGGAAGACATGGGAGATGCGGAAGAAAGAAGACCAAGAGTCATCTTGTGTAAATTGATACCATTTAAGTTCATTTTGATGTTGAGCAACATGTTATGACACTCTGTGGGGAGACACATTGAAATTTTCTTTACTCAGAAGCTCAGATTTGGCAAATTGACAGCAAGCAAGCAAGCGGGAGAAAACAACAAATAGCTCACTGACAGGAAGTTTTGTGCAAGGAAGTGCTTGTATCATGCGAGGAAATGTTGTGTTGCATGAGGAAATGCATGGCTGCATGATAAAGTGAACTGAATGGCACGAGGAAACAGAACAAACAGGCAAAACAGGAAACTGCAACTGGTGTCAAGTTTCGCGCAAAGAAGTACTACGAGCCGCGTGAGTAGTATAACGAAGCGCGTGAAGAAATAGTTTTATCGCGCGAGAAAAGGATGCAGAACTCAGATTTTGTGTGTTTTAATTTTCCAACTAGGTACATTAATATATTTTATCATGAATCAAGCACGTAAGACAGCAATCAGGAGTTCAAGCAGTCAATGTCTTCAAATAATGGGCGAGGGACAAAGCAACCTTGTGCATAAACATGGATAGTGTCATAGTATTTCTACTCCATAAGAATGCTACTTGTGTATGTTCTCAAATGTTTTCCAATCACGCACATAGTCCTATGAAAGAAAAAGTTGGTTGCACTATGGTTCTTAGTAATGGCTTGACTCTGTAACTTTTGCAACTTCAAGTGGGTGAAATCCAATCCCGGTGCACCGAGGTTTTGACACAGTCCAAGAATTTAATCAATCAGGAGCTGCTGAGGAGATCTAACAACCCACAAGAACTACACCCATGGAGATTTCTTCCACAAGGACATTTATATAGCGATTGTTACTACCATGGCGAAAATGGCTATTACCGCTTGAGGTTCCGTCCACATGGTTGACCCAATAAAGGGAATGTCCACTATGATTAACCCTCTCTAACAAGGAAGACTCACAAAATAGACCGCATGGGGACTTAGTTTGGATTCAATGTTTCCAAGTTTTTGATTCTCTCAAAAGGGAAAAGAGAATAATCATCTAGCCTCTTCACCTCACCAAAACATAGCAAACATGATTCATTGACCTGCTAATTTGAAATCACCTCATTCAAGGCTCACACAACAACAAATGACACCAATCTCCTAAAGAGAGAAAGTATTGCCAAAATTTGAAGCGCAAACCAAGTTGACCAATGAGATGAAAACAAAATCCTTCCCTACCTACATGGGGATCTATCGTCAAGAAGAGCTTCGCATGTAAAACAAGTGAATGTAGCCCACTCTCTCAAGATCACCACAAATACTGTTCATAGGGCCTAATTACTATGTGAAACATATATGCAAGAAAACAAATCTAGGTCCATTTTAGAGCACCAATTGGAAATGTGATCTATGAAAGCAAGAAACACTCAAGCTAGACACATGAGATGTTCATTTTAATTCCCAAAATCCAAATGTTATAGAGAGAAACAAAATACCTCAAATCCAAAGCAACACGAATCGTTTTGTTGTTTATCCAAGCAAGCCCAAATCAGCAACAGCAACAACAAAAACAAATCACAAACCACTAGAAATAGTAAACATTAGTGGTTAGCACGAAAAATCAAAGATATAATCGATATAGCAACGAAAAAAATATCTCTTTGTTATGAAATATCGCGCGAGGAAATGACAGAGCCACGCGAGAAAATGACAGTTTCGCGCGAGAAAATAGAAAGTTCACGCGGAAAAATGCACTGTCGCGCGACAAAATGCATAGACAGTAAAAAAATGACAGAAATAGCAAACCAGATAAATTACTGCACTGATGTCGAATCTTGCGCGAAGAAGTACTACAAACCGTGCGAAGAAGTACTTCGAGCTGCGCGAAGAAACACCAGATCTAGCACAATCTTGCACAAAAACTAGCAAAAGCTCGCGTGAACTTTCTCTGCAGACAAAAACAACAAGTACGAAAAAGATGAAAATTTTAGATCCAAAAATAAAATTGACTAAAAATAGCTAGAAAAATAGAAAATGAATCTTCTGCCCCACGGTGGGCGCCAAAGATGTGTGCATAAATGTTGACACACTTCTATGAATCATTCCATCCAAGGTTGCTCAAGAATGAGGCCTCAAATATCGATCCATAGCTCTCTAGTCATGGAGTGTAAAGGTGTGAAATGAAGACCCTCAGATTGACCTAGTTAGTGCCTATGCAAGTACACCATGAAACGAGAGATTCAAATGCATGAAAATGAGATCTACTCTATATGATTGCAATGCATAAAAGGAAATTAATCTATATGATAACAATGCATGATTAATCTATGAAAGGAAATACAAATGCAAGTTTAATCTATGAAAATAAACATGAATCTAATCTATATGAGTAGCCATGAATGCAAGAAGAAGAAGGCAAGAAGAGAGAAGTTGCAATATCCAAGCTTGAGTGCTCAAATCCTCCTCCAAAATTGCTCTCCAAACCTGCAGCATAACAATACTATGAAAAAGATCCTCTATGTGAATGAGAAGGAGAGGTCTCCTTTTAAAGGAAAGCGAACGATTGAGATTAAGAGGCAAAAATCAAAGGCTATGATTAAAAGGCAAAAACCCACCACTTAGGAGGATGTGAACAAAAAGGGATTTTTATTTAATTTTTCATTTAATTTATTTCCTTTTTCAACAAATAAAGTGCTTTAAGTGGGGATTTTTATTTATTTAATTAAAAGAGGGGTTTTCTTTATAATTAAATAAATTAGAAGAATTTTATTTAATTAAATGGGAGGAATTGAATTTAATTAAATAAGAGGAATTTTATTCAATTAAAAGGGAGATTAAATATTTTAATTAAATAAGAGGAATTTTATTTAATTAAAAGGGAGATTAAATCTTTTAATTAAATAAGAGGAATTTCATTTAATTAAAAGGGAGTTTAAATCTTTTAATTAAATAAAAATGATCAAACCTTAGGAAATATTGAAATAATTGAATAATTGAATTAATTACAATTTGATCAAGGAAATTGATTTGAATTGAAAATATTCCAAAGCATTGATTCAGGAAATTGATAAAATAATAAATGGGGCCCAAAGTCTAGGTGACCATTTTAGGGTGCATACCGAGAGGGACCAGGGAGGAGGTTTGGATGGATGTGTCCATGGGTGGACATGATGATGATTCGTCAAAGGTGGAGAGGTTGAATCATGAGATAGTTGATTTGCGAGTTAGATTGGCAGCCTCAAAGGCATGGGCTACTACTTTGGAAAGCAGGGTTACTGCTGCTGGGAGTCAGGTTACTACTGTGGAGGTTTGAGTTACTATTGCAGAGACCAGGGAGAGACAGGCTCACACAGATGTTAGAGCTTTTATAGATGGTGTACAAGATCTACCTCACCGGGAGGTTCTTAACTATTTCTAGATATTAGGGCGTGAGGCCCAGAGGGAGATTGATTACTAGCGACGCCACTATGAGGGTGTTATTCCTTCTATTGAGCGGTTTCCCAGCTATACTACCTCTTAGAGATCTAGTAGAGATAATAAATCATAGAGTAGTGGTGCGGTTAGAGATCCTTTGCAGCAACAGAGGCTGGGACCTGATATGTCACCCCCTCATCCACCTGGCGGCAAGGGTGGGGATAGCACTTGTTAACACTTTTTTGCCTTATCCATTATGTATCTTGGTGTACCAATTTTTTGTATTGATCTGTACTGATGCAATACTGATTTTGTATCCATGATGTACCAGTATTTATATACATTTATGTTGATCACCATTATGGAGACTTGCGACCGTCCATTGTACTCATACATATGATATATGAGATGCTTTATTTATGACATGATTATATATGATGTGCAGTTTATTTCTATATGCTTTGCATATGCTGATGCACTTTATGAGATGCTTTATGGCTATATGAATTTGATGTGATTCTATTATGAAGACTCTTAGATGTATGATCTTTATTTTCCTATGATACTAACATATGTAGGCAGGATGGTTCATATAATGAATGCGTATCTATATGATCTAGTGATGATGTATACATGTTTTTTCTTTTCTTTTCTTATGCAATAAATGAATGCAATCCTAAAATGTACCATGTGTCTGAGTAAATGCATGTGTTAGTTAGAAGAAAGTTAGTGAGAAATTGGTTGTGATAGGAAGGGTTTGAATGAAAGACAGAGTGATGAAACCAAGTCATTGTTGTATTTTCCAATTTTATTCATCATTGCACCTTATTGTGAAAAGGAAGAGACTCAAATGCACCCAAATATTGACCATCTAGATACCACTATGATCTATGATAACCATAAGTAGAGAAAGTGAATAGAAAAAGAACCAAATGCACCCATACATTGACCATCTGGATACCGCTATGATCTTGAATGAAAATAAAGAGAACTAATGCACCCATATATTGACCATCTAGATACCGCTATGATTTTTGATATAAAGGAGAACCAAATGCACCTAGATATTGACCATCTGGATACTGCTATGATTTCCAATAAGAAAAAGCAAATTACCAAAGAGAAAACCAAATGCACCCAAATATAGACCATCTAGATACTGTTATGATTTATTGATAACAACAAGAAAGATAACAGAAAAGGATTGTTCAATTCTTTTCCAGGGGTTAGCTCAAATCATGGAACTGCATGGCTACCAGATATGTGAGAGCTCCTACCATATTTATCCTTAATAATCATTTCCCAAAAATTAAATTAAAACATTCCAAAACTAGCAATTAAAGAAAACAAGATCATGATCCATCATATATACTCTCATCACTCAATGGTATCCTTGAGTAGCATAAGAACATAATCGCGAAAGATAAACTAACAACCAACTAACATGATTGACCTAGTCAACAGTTACTATTCCTTGATTGTTTGATTTTATGATGTTTGATTGTGCCTAGCTTTAAGAATGGATGACTCATATAAGACCTGGTTTGTCTATTTTTGAGTATATCCATCACTGTGTAAGACAATTAATAGTTTGATTTGAAGATTATTTCCATTGTTGATAGATTGGATTGTTGATAAAGCTAAGTCATATGAGTCCATTGCCGATTGGTGAAGCTCATGATTTGGACATTTGATTGATTATTTGATCGTCATTCACTTGTTGATAACAGAGTTGGTTTTATTGCTGATATTTTGCAGTATTTGATTTTTTTATGATGATTGATTTTTTAGGACATTTTGCTCTTTTTAGGATTTTTTGATGACCTTTTAAGATTTTAAGGGATTTTTTAAAGACTTTTAGAATTCCCCCCTAGTTTGGTGGACCAGTACAAACCATGGATAAGTGTGATGCTCAAAGGGGATCGTGCTTCTGAGAATAAGATTTGGTAATCAATCTTGCATGCGGGGAGCACAAGCTTTAGTCTTTTGGAGTTCATTGATGGCAAAGTGGGATTTGAACACTTGGAGCCTATTTACCAGGTTTTCACCAAGGTACCTACCCAATAGTTCCTATTTTCTAGGTTTTTACTAAGAGAGTGATTGTGTTTCTCTTTACTTTTTTGAATTTTTGAAAAAAAAATTTGTCGCCAAGACGCCTGTTTGTCAAGTTTTCACCAGGGTAACCTTTTATATTTTTTGATTTTTTTGTATTTTCTGGATTTTAGATATGTTCCCTTGACCTTGAGACCTCAGGCATAGAACCTTTTGAGGTGCATGGTATTGATATGACCACAGAGTTGATCTCCTTCTTGAGTTGTCAATTGATATGCCCCATTGTTGCATGATGTATGCCCCATTGTTGCATGATGTTATGATGACATAGGGTCCCAGCCAATCAGGCTCGAAATTTCCTAGTTAAACCCTTTCTTCTTGGGTCTTTTGAATCTCCATGAGGATGAGATCTCCTACCTCAAAGGTTCATGGTATGACCTTCTTGTGATAGTTTCTTCTAAGGCAATTCTGATAGCCTTGTAAGTGATTGAGTGCATTATGCCTTCTCTCATCCAACAGTTCTAGTTCATTGAGTCTTGCAACTCTGTAGTCTTCATCTGAAATGATGTTCTTCAATGAGATTCTCAGGGATGAGATTTCAGCTTCAAGGGGTAGGACTGCCTCTGATCCATATACTAGTGAGAATGGATTTTCTCATGTAGGGGTTCTCACACTAGTTCTGTATGCCCACAGTGCGGGACTGAGCTGTAAATATCAGTCTCACCCAGATTTATTGACCATTTTCTTTAAGATATTTAGGATGGTTTTGTTAGTGGCTTCTACTTTCCCACTCCCTTGGGGATAGTAGAATGAAGAGAAACCTTTATTTATCTGGAACTTGTCACAGACATCCTCAACATCTTGATTTTAAAAAGGTGTACCATGATCTGTGAGTATGGTTTGAGGGATTCCATATCAATAGATGATGTTGTTTAGTATGAACATGGAGATTTTCTTACCAGTAATGTATGTGATAGGAATTGCTTCCACCCATTTGGTAAAGTACTTCATTGTTGCAATGATGTACTTGTGACCATTAGAAGATGTTTGTGTAATCTCACCCACTAAGTCAAATCCCCATTTAGAAATGGCCATGGTGAGGTGATGGGGTTGAGCTCTTGCGATGGTGCAAGGATAAGATCTCCATGAATTTGACATTATCGGCTCCCTTGCACTTATTTGTTAGCATCTGTCTCTACTACGGGCCAGTAGTATCCCATTATGATGATCTATTTTGGCAAACTATTTCCACCTGGGCCCCACAAATTCCCTCATGTACCTCCTACAAGGCTCTCTATGATTTCATGGAAGTGAGACATCGTAAAAGCATTCCATCTAGACTTCTTCTATATAGATTACTAGTGAGAAGGGTGTACCTAGAGGCTTGGCGGATGAAGGACTTCTTTTCGTTCCTAGACAGGTCGGGTCGTAGGGTACTATTTTGGAGGTAATTGTATATGTCATGGTACCAGGAGGACTCAGTACTAGCAAGGATACACACTAAATCTATGATTGGTGCTTGATATGCCAGTATCTTTAATTGCTCTACCAAAAATTGGAATTTGGTTTTGTTTCCCAGCATGTCGATCAAGGATGATATAGTATCCATGACATCCTCTGCTTTGTTTTGAACTCTTGGAACCTACTCGAATATAATGAAATGAAAAGAAGCATGCATCTTGTCCATCAGCTCTCTATATGGGATCAATTTCTTGTCTTTTTTCATGTAGTCATTATTTACTTGGCTGATGGACAATTGGGAATCACCATAGACTCTTAGGTTCCTTATCCTCCATTGTATAGCTATCTTCAATCCAATGACTAGAGCTTCATACTCTGCTCTCTTGTTCGTGCATGGAAAGTTGAGTCAGAAAGACTTAGGAATTACATCATTATTTGGAGTAATGAGTACTATCCCTGCTCCTGCACCATATTTTGTATATGAACCATCAAAGAATAGTTGCAAAACCTCGATTGTCGGTTGTACTGTGAGAATGGACTCGTCTAGAAATTCAAACACTATAGGCTAATTATATTGTATTGGTGCCTCTTCTAGTTGGTCCGCAATTACTTGTAATTTGATAGCCTTTCGATCCACGTACTCTATGTCAAATTCACTTAAGACCATGAGCCATTTGGTGAGTCGACTTGTTAGTGCTTCTTTACTCAACAAGTACTTCAATGGATCAATGTACGCTATTAGCTTTGTTTGATGACTCAACATGTAATTATTAACTTTTGGGAAGCAAAGGCAACTATGAGACATGAATTTTCAATTGTAGAATAATTTATCTCATATCCCACCAATGTTCTACTGAGGTAGTAAATGGATATTTCATTGCCCTAGTCATCGTGTTGTGCCAAGAGAACACCTAGTGCTGACTCTGTTGTTGAGATATATAAGAGGAGTGACCTACCTTGAATGGGTGGCACCAGTATAGGATACTTTAATAGATAATCCTTGAAGGTTTGAAATGATTGCTCTCATTGTCCTATCCATATAAAGGTCACATCTTTATGCAGTAAGTGCTAGAATGGGTGACACTTGTCTGCCAATTAGGTAATGAATCGCCTGATGGATTGTAGTTTTCCTTGTAGACCCCTTAGTTGCCTCAATTGTTTTGGTGGTGGCATGTCAAGGATGACCTTGAACTTTTATGGGTCCAATTTGATTCCTCTATGTGATACAATGAATCCAAGGAGATTTTCAGTAGTAACTCTAAATGCACACTTCTTTGGATTGAGTTTGACCTTGTACTCTTGTATTCAATCAAATATTGGGCCCAGAACTTGTAGGTGAGTTTCCCTGAGCATTGATTTGGCTATTATGTCATCGACATAGTCTTCCATTTTTTTATGAATTAGATCATGAAAGATCGTATTCATGGCCCTTTGATAAGTTGCACCTCCATTTTTTAGACCAAATGGCATTACGTTCCAGTAGTAAGTGCCCCAGGCACAGGTGAATGCTATCTTGTTTTAGTCGTCTAGTGCAATCTTGATTTGGTTATGTCCAAAAAATCTATCCATGAGTGATAACATTTGGTTCCTTGGTGTTACGTCAACTATCATGTCAATGTTTGGTAGAGGAAAGTCATCCTTGGGACAAGCCTTGTTCAAATCTCTGAAATCTGTGCATATACAGATCTGACCATTATGTTTGGTTACAGGCATGAGATTAGATATCCAATTCACATATGGAATTGGTCTTATGAATCCTGCATGTATGAGTTTCTTCAATTCTTCTTTGACAAGTAAAGAGATGTATGAATGCATCTTTCTCAATCTTTTTTAACAGGTTTTGCATTTGGTAACAATGGTAGATGATGTAGCACTAGCTCCAGATCTAAACCTAGAATGTCTGCATAAGACCATGCAAATTTGATTTGTCTTTCCTTAAAGAAACTAATGAATCATTCTCTTTCCTCTAGTGTAAGAGATTTAGCCAAATAGATATGTTTAGGGTCATTTTCATCCCCTATATTGACTTCCTCTATTTCTTCTGGTAGTAGCGCTAAATTTTCTTTTGTTAAGGGGAGGAGTTCCATCTTTCCATCTTCTGGCACGTCAGAGAGGTTTTCACTAGAAGATACGTGCTTTATTTTTTTTTAATTTTCATGGTCAAAAAGTGCCTTGTGGTTTTCAATTACTAAATGTTATTTTTTTATTTTGATTTTGATTTTGCGACTAGAAAGAGGAGCCTCCTCCCCAAAGTATGTCAATATGTCTAGGTTAAAGGAGAAGCTTGCTTTGTGGTCTCTTGATGGTATGGCTTCTCAAAGTCCCATGAAGTCTGCAATGGCTTCATCATTCTCAAAAGGATCTATGTTGGGTTGTCTTTGTTGGTCACATTCTATCAGTTTGGGGTAGACTAGACAAAGGTCTACGTGGGGGACAACTCTACTTGGGTGAACAGGACCGCGATGATTGTTCCAACAAAATGGGAATGGGATGTGGATGCACCACCTAAGGAATTGACATCGATATGTTTATCAATACATGGTTGGTCTTCTATGGTCATTTGGTCAAACATTTCTTCAAGGTGTGTAATATTGATGAGCCGAGGGGAATGTTATGGGATGGGTGACTCAGAATTACAAAGGGATAACCACTCGTACTTGTGGGAATCGATTACGGTAGAATGTTCGTTAGATGTCTCACTTTAAGCATTGTCCTAGATAGTCTGATTAAGGTTCAAGTGGGAATAAGAGGGTTCCACTTTCGATGGCAATAACCGCTGGAGTTTATTGTTGATTAGGGCATGTTCCAGATTTTTCCCCCAATTTAATTCAGCAATTTGTTCTCAGTCTATGGGTATATCTCACACTGTAGTATTGGTTTTGTTTTTTCTATAGCCTAACCCTTTTTTTTCTTTGGGTTGGTGGTAAAGAAAGTTCCATTAAACCTTGTTGTCTTACCCCCAGACCAGTCTTACGATCGTATCCAAATTTTTGCAGCACAGTGAAACCAACCCCATATTGTGACAGAGGTATCTATTCTTGAGATGTGTCTTGAGAGTCTTTATACAACCAAGTATTGATGTCTAGATTGAAAGTTTTTTCTTCTGATATGTCCCCCCATTTGACAAATTTGGTTGGTAGACATTTGAATAGAACTGGTTCCGGAGTTTCATGTGTTTCCATCAGTCGGGACATGCCATATGATCTAGGATTTGAGGCATCTTAATGATGGTAAAATATTCCTCATAGCTATACTCACCACACCCTTTATCCTTGATTGATATCTTCCCTGCCCTTCTTTTTATGTCTTTGGGAATAGAATCAGAGGTGGAAGGAATGCTTTCTTCTTGATTTGAAGGCATTTGATTATCTGTATTGCTTCTTATGGTGTTGCAGTATTGGAATGGGTTTGGATCTCCTTCAATTATTATCTTTTCCCCTTGGTATGGGAACTTGATCCACCAGTGATAAGTTGAAGGGACATCTTGCATCTCATGTATCCATGACCTTCTAACATGTTATATCCCAAATCTAGGTCTAGGATTTGGAATGGGTTATTCTTTATGACTGGGCCTATCCTGACTAGTAGCATGAGGATACTTTTTGATGATCTTTCCTCCTCATCATATGCCCTAATATTTATCCTCCAGGTGGTATCAACACTATATTCAGAATAACCCAAGGTATTTATTAATTTCATAGTATATATGTTTAACCTAGCCCCACCATCAATCAAGACTCGTTAGGATGTGTGTTTGTGAACTTGGGTAAGCAGATGCAGGGGATCATTATGCAGAGGCTTGTGTGGTGGCATGTCATGGTCTATAAAGGTAGCGTGCTTGTTGGAAGTGATGTAATTTACCATGGTTTGGAAATTCTCTAGAGTTGTGTCACATGGGATAGCTACATTTTGAAGGGCTTGATCTAGAGCTTGCTTATGTTGCGGGGATATGCACAATAGGTAAAACATAGAGATCTAGGCAGGTGTGTGCTTTAGCTGATCCACTAGATTGGTTTGTGGATTGGAGGTTTTTGGAGGATTAGATGGTGTAGCTAAAGTGGAAGGAACTCCTTGCAAAACAACCTTAGAACATTGTGTTATGATAGTGCATTTGGCATTCGGATCTCTGATAGTAATTGTAGCAACTCGGCTATCTGAAGGATTAATGCAATTGATAGTGCTGTCAGAGTTAACATAGGTATAATTCACTTTTTAAGACTATCCACCATACATGGAAGATTTCCCTTTGTTATGATCATGGAATGTATCATTGAAGATTGTGTGATCAGTTATACCCTTGGATTGGGTATTTGTGACATCGATAATCCCTTGGTCAATTAGATCTTGTATGGAATTTTTCAATTGATAGTAGTTGGGTCTCTTGTGTCCTTTTACCCAACGATATTCACAAAATTCATTATCATTCCACAACTTGGGTTTCACAGCACCATGTTCATATTCTCTAATTTTGGGCAGAGTAATATTATTGGTTTGAATCATCTTTTTCAAAGCTGACTCTATCAACTCTCCTAATGGTGTGTAGTCTCATTTAGGAAATATAAACCTTTATGGGCATTGTGTGTTGGGTTGGTTGTTTGAAAAAATTGCTACTTGAATAGTGGGTGTTTGATTTTGAGTATTTGTCTATTGAGTGTGCACCATGGGTTTCTGATTTTTCATGGGTGCTCCTTGTAGTGAAACCTTGGGTTGAGCATAGTTAATTGTTTTGACGTCAATGACACCATCATTGGTGACATTCTTGTTCTTATTCCACCATTTGGCCTTATCCGTTGCATTCTTGTCTATGTTTGTTTGGGTAGGATCTGTAAGGATTCCTCTCTATACCAAGTTTTGCTCACATCAAACTCCTCATTCAATGAGTTGCTTGAAATTTGGAGCAAGATGCAATTCTGTTGTGAATGACATATCTGGGATTGGATTGTCAATGAACATGACTATTAGGCCTTGTTCGGGCACATCATAGGTTATTATGTTTGCAGTGTTCCTCATCTTTGTAAGAGCTTAACAAAGGATTCACCATCTTTTTTCTTAATGTCACAGAGGTCCTTGATACTAACCTTGCGTTCGATGTTATGATGGAAGTGAGCAATAAAAGTTTCAGCCAATTCTCCCCAAGAATGAATTTCATGGGGTAGGTGTGAGAACCATTCCATTTCTGGTCCATGTAGACTCTATGGAAATACTCACATTAGGTAAGTTTTTCCATGTGCAACCTCAATGCAGCTAGCAAAGAACTCTCTGATATGCTCTATAGGGTTGGTACTACCTCTGCATTTGTCAATTTTGGGCACTGAGAAGTGAGTGGGAAATAGAGACATGTGCAATGAGTGATCAAATAGGTATGAGTACAATTCCTCTGCTATGTAGGACTTGGTTTGCCCCTGATTTTGCATGCCCATCATTTGTGTTTGTAGACTTTGCGCTTCTTGTATCAACATGTCTATTTGAGATTGAGGAACGTTCCTAGCATTAAATCTCTATGTTGTGGTAGGTACAAGGCTTTGCCTTTGTGTTCCTTGTGTTGGCACATATGATCTAGTCTTTGAGACTTGGTATTCATTTCCCAGTGTGTGATTTTGATACTAGGGAATTTGGTTCATCCAAGATTGTTTTTGTTGTTGTTGTGATCCCTGTAGGAATAAAGGTGTAGCCTTTGGTGGACGTTTACTAAATGTTGGACCCATAGAGATTGATCCATGTGGGAGCGAACTATTGATCCCAAAGCTAGCAGGGATAAATTGCAGTGTCTGAGTAGTCGCAAATGGGTTATTGATCGTATGTGGAATTGGTGACACAAAATGAGTGCTTGATGTAAAAGGCCATGAGTCTGATGTTTGAGATAGACTAGTGACCAGGGGTGCACTCAGTTGGGAGCCCATCATGCTTTGGTTGGATGATGTACTAGCTTGATTGGAAGAGCTAGTTTGGTTTGACACAGTTTGCATTGATGTTGTTGTCGTTGATGATGGAAGAGACCAATTTGAGATATCATGTGATCCATTTGAGAGGTTTGAGTTGTGCTTTGTCCTACTAGAGGGTTCTCAAGCCATATTGTTGACACATTGAATTCAGCAGGGAGTTTGAATCCCTTTTTTATCAACATGGATAGAAATATTTTGGGGTTTCTTTCCACAACAACATCAACTACTTGCATGGAATATGCATCTTTCTTTATGTCTTCGAGCTCTTCCTCTGTGACATCTTGAAACATGGTTGGTATATGGGGAACATGAAGAATAGGATGCATATTCTCAATGTAAAGAGCAGGGTCAGTTTTTTTGAATGAGTCATCCTCTCGCTCTTTTTCCCATAGGGGAAATTGGTTAATATAGGATTTATCGAGTTGGGTTCTAGCCTTTGACCTAGTATAAGGTCCTCCATAGGGTGTAAGAGACATGGTGGTATCCATTTTTTGAACAAAAATGACTGATATAAAGCAAACAAAAAAGGATAACCTCTCGAGGAGAGTATGGGTTATGTTTGACAAGGGTAATTCTAGGGATAGATTTTGACATCTCTTGATCTCAGAGTTTGGTGATGTAAGATATTGATTCTGACTCTTGACTTAGATGAGACAAAGTGATTAAGTTGAGATAACGAGATCAAGATAATCTAGTATGAACTTTTGAACTATCAATGGTAAACAATAGTCGAACTATCAAAGAGGGATGATCTTAGATGTTTTGAGATTTGCACAAATTCTTCATTATTTTGTGGGATGTGTACAAAAATATTTCACACAAAATGGGAAATCATTTCCAATGTTTTTAGACTGATAATAATGTAGAGTGCTGACAGAGGAATCTGAATTTGCTGATAGAATTAATACATAGGTTGATAGGTCAATTGCGGCAAGCTTCCACCGATTATGGCAGAATGCTAGGTCAATTGCAGTAAATGTTCAGTGATTGCGGTAATAAAAGGATCAATTACAGCAAAAAAGGGCTCAATTGCGGAAAACTTTCGTCAACTGCGAAAAAGTGTTTGGAAAATGATATCAATTGGGAATCTGTCTGATAAAAATGATTTCTCTAGAACAGTGATGTGATTTATGGAACAAGTTCTATTTGACACACTAGACTTCAAACACATTTGACTCATTTTGATAGTTTTTATGTTGGTTTTGCATTTTGGAAACTGATCATACAAGCAAGCACAATAGACATAGTGTTTTGAAGATCTAAGAATGAAATATGTATGTTTTACAACTTTTGCAAGTTGTAATGTTTTTACGTGGTCGAAACAAAGATAGTCAAATTAATCTAGGTCAATTGGCTTCAAGATGCAATATTACATGCCCAATGCTTTGATGTTCATTGGCTCACACAACAATCATCACTCTACTAGGACACAAGTGTAATGCCCCGCTAGGGAACCCAAGAGAACCAAAATAAACATGACACTAAGTTAACAAGATAAAAAAAAATTAAATGTTTACAAACAATAATGATAACAATGCAGAAGCAATACAATGAAGTACATGACATACACATAAGTACAAATCAACAAAGATAACAATTCTTGAGGGTTCCTTGACGTAAAATTACTTAAGCAAAATAATCTATGAAGTAAAACTATAAAGAACTAACATGAAAGATATATCAAGTGAATCTATAATAACCATCTCATATAATAAGACCACATATACAACTGATACCCAAGGTATACCAATGAATCGGTATCCACTGCATGAGTCATGGGGTATACAACAATACATCCTTTGAAAGGATGTTAACCAATATACACATATGGTGCAAATATAAAACTCATGAAACTGAACAAGTCTCCATAAGAATCAAAAGATAGCACTGCAACAAGGATCATCCAAGCATGAAGAAGAATGTCAGAATCTCAATGCTAATAAGAATCACTACCACCTGACCACGTGGAACCAGAGGTCTACTCCCACCATGCTGAGGAGATAATAACATGCTCACTCACACAGGTATACAACAAGAAGGCAATAACAAAGGTATACAAGACATCAATCATAAATGCATAGGAAGATCTTAGAAGCTCTCTAATACATAATAAGAAAATCTACACAATACCAGAGGTAACCGACACATGTAAGGTAACCTAAGATGTATATAGGGAAGTGTCATCACATAAGTCTACCCTTTAGTAACCCTAGTAGTCCTTCTTGGACCATGGCCTCCAAGTGACTCTATGTGGCTCAGTAATCCTTTCATGAAGACGAGGATCCTAACTCCCAACCTAGCATATAATAATACTCAAGGCATGGGTAGAGACTCAGACATCTTATTAGTTCATTTTAAAACCCCTTTAATGTTTCATGTTTTCACTTATTAAGTAACTTGCCAATGAGTTACCCTAGTAGCCTCTTAGAGCCCCGACCCCCATTGCAAGCCACTTTCCCTCTATACACTTAGTTAACCTACCTAGGCTCATAACTATAACATAAAGGTGCAACATAAATCTCAAACTACTTCCTTCCCATACAGGAACACACTGGTCCACAATTAACCATAGCAACTGAAAGTACTCTAACGAGATCATAAAAGACAACTTAGACAAACCAGGTTGGGTAAGGATAATCGAACTAAAACTGACATCACAAAAACATGCACTAAAATTCACACAAGACACCATGAAGAAATAAATCCCAAAACCTCTAGTTTTACATCCTAAAAGCTAGCTATTCCCAACAGGTACCCAAAATGATAGAATTCCATAATAGAAAGGAATACACAATTCAAATAATCACCCAAAACACCTCATGGTATGATAAAATCAATCTCAGAAAGAACTAATCAAAACCTAGTGATAAACAAATTTATAATAACATTATGCAAATTCGTTTATCTAATAAAATTACTAACAAACTATAATTCAATATCCAAGGAAAATGCACAATAATACTCCTATAGATTAATTTATAAAGTCAAATATATATAAATTAACCTATTTAATAATTATTAAAATTCAACTATAATTACAACAAGTGTAAAAATACAAATGTAACATTTAATAACAGATATTAATATCAATCTTCCAATATTAATACTTGTAGACAGCCAAAAATGGATACGCTTGCGACTTTACATTAAAAACACTAATTTTCATCTATTAATTAATGGTTTTTAATCATTAATTAATCATCTATTTTTCTCTAAATTCATTCCCCAAATCATCTAATCAAATTCCCAAAATTAATTAAATAATTAATTTTATTTAATTAATTAACCTTAATTGATTAATTACCATTAATTAATTAATTAAATTCAATTTCCTATAGTTTAAATTCAAATATTTAAACTTACTAATTAAATTAATTTAATTTCATTCAATAAAGCAATTCTAAATCAAAAAGAATTCAATTATCTCGCATGTTGAAAATTTTAATTAAATAAATGAATTAAATATTCATTTATCTTCAAAAAGATGACTCCAATCAGATCACATGGGTAACTTCACCCATCTCTCCAGTCCACATGGGTAACCTCACCCACCTCTTCAGTTCAAAAAGGTAACTCACAATTAGCTCTTCAGTCAACCAAACTCTGTCTCCTCTTTACCAATTGAAGAGGTGGAGTTTACTGATGGCTTCTCCACTTCCCTTTGATCTCAACCGTTCATCTCCCTATCTCTAGGATTTATCTCAACCATTCATTTCATCCCCAATTCCTATATAATAAACCCTTCATAACCATTTGAAGGATCCAGGATTTCAAGCTCTCATGCGCCATTACTATGTCAGTTTGGTTCTAGCATTCAAGCCATCT
>MU223137.1:3074113-3098008 GCA_018584345.1 Thuja plicata | reverse complement strand
ATTAAATATTCATTTATCTTCAAAGAGATAACTCCAATCAGATCACATGGGTAACTTCACCCACCTCTCCAGTCCACATGGGTAACTTCACCCACCTCTTCAGTTCAAAAATGTAACTCACAATTAGTTCTTTAGTCAACCAAACTCTATCTCCTCTTTACCAATTGAAGATGTGGAGTTTACTGATGGCTTCTCCACTTCCCTTTGATCTCAACCGTTCATCTCCCTATCTCTGAGATTGATCTCAACCATTCATTTCATCCCCAATTCCTATATAATAAACCCTTCATAACCATTTGAAGGTTCCAGGATTTCAAGCTCTCGTGCACCATTACTATGTTAGTTTGGTTCTAGCATTCAAGTCATCTTGCGATCACACTTCCAATTAGCAAATTCCCGATGCTTCTCAAGTCATAGACGCTGCCACACCAATACTGAGCATCCAAAAATAGTGTTTCAGAAGGAGTAGAGAGAGACAATAGAAACTTCAAGCACTTTGGGGTTTGCATTCATTTGTTTTCATTTCTTGGCTTGTACATTTTATTGGCTATGCTTCAAATTATTCGTTTTAGTAGTATTTGTGTATTGGATTTATATCATTTGTAAAACCTTTGCTACTAACCCTCACCTTTGGAAAGCTTGGGAACCACGAATCACAAAAAGAGGCGTACTATACTATTATTGACATAATTTAATAAATCATAAATACTAAAAAAAACTATTTAAAGATAAATGATTTAATAGTAATGAAACTATATATATTAACTCCTTAAATTGATAGCACTTTTAAAAAAAAAAAAACTATTAATAAAATATAATTTATATAAATTAATAATAAATTATTTATAAAGATTAATAAAACAAATTTTAATTAATCTAAATAAAATATAACACAAAATTTAATATTTTAAATAAAACAAACTAAAAATTTAAAAAAACTAAATATTAAACATTGTGTGGGGGCTGGGGAGCCATGGGCCCCTGCGGTTTAAACCATGCCGCGGGTTTTCCCCACGCGGCCCACTACCACTGCAGTGGGTACCGCGCTGCCTCACGGGTGGTGGGGTGTGGTGGCCCCCGTCACCACTCAAAAAGATTTTCATTTATTTATTTTTTTAATTTTTCTTTGTTAAAACAAATATCTTTTTTCCTATATATATATATATTTAATTTAATTTAATTTAACTTGTATTAAATTAAATAATCATTTTCTTTTTTTATTATTTTCAAATTCACACCAGTCTGTAAAAATACAGCAAGCACCCTTTTTTCATTTTTTTTTTTAAATTAACAAGAATTATGATCTTTTTTTCTTTTAACCAAGGATGTATTATCTAACCAAGATATTTAATTTTTAAAGAAATAGAACATTAGCTCCTAATAAGGAATAATACATGTTTTTTTTAAACCATGAATTTGATAAAAACAAGGGCAAGAATAATAAATTTAATATTAATCTATTCCAAAGAGAGTTTTCTTTTCTTTTAAGCATGCAAATAACTCTATTGTTCTATTTCCATGCAGATTTGGATCTAAGATTTGGCCAAGAACCTGGTAAGGGTATGTTTTCTTCTTTCCAAGGTAAAACATCTCTAGATCTGAAGGTTTAATCCAATTCTTTTTGCAAAAATACAAATTTCTCTCAAAGAAGACATTTTTCACAGATTTGAAACCCTAAAACCAATATTGAAAGATTAATCATTCCAATTGAAAACCTTGATGCCCATATACAAACAAAGCATTTTAAATGAAACCCTTATGCCCAAAACACAGATCTAGCATGCAATCAAAAAGGAAAAACTACATATTTGATCCAATAACATATATTCCTTCAATTTTAATCAATAAAATCACATAATAACAACACAAAAGATTCAAACAAAGGATCCTAGCATTCCAGATGCATATAAGATAAGGATCTGGAAGCTAGAATTATCAAGATCAAGATCCTACCTTAGTAACTGATGAGAGGAACAAATTCACAAATCTAAGCAATCAAGAATCCAAAAATGCTCCTAAGCTTTCCACAAATCCCCAATCACCTGATCTCTCCTCCCTGATTGAACAACCTCCAAAATGGCCATTAAATAGTCATATATTTAATATATCAATATTTTAACCTTATCATAGGTGCAACAATTAACATTAATATTTATTATAAATATTTATTAAATAAAACAAGCCAAAAGCATCATAAAATCAACTGAAACCCATCTAATCAGAAAAAATAACTGAAACATACACACAAGCACACACAGAAAGACTCATGAATCCACGCCACTTGACGAATTCAAATATGATAGTCAATTAGATTCTTGTCCAGTTATAGGAAAAACTAAGGGTTTAGGGTATGGATTTAGGCCTGAATACTATCTCCCCTCTCTTACCATTGAGATATTGTGATAGGGCACGATCACTCCTGCCAATTCAGGGAAGACGTAGCTCGGTATTTGCAAACCTGTCATCACAAAGATGAACATATACATACATATAATATAACAAAAAATAGTTGAGACTAGTTTATCGTGTGGATCTCGCTGAAGCAAGTAACTACAGCTCTGTCCCATACCATACCAAGCACATCAAACAGAAAAGTAAAAATATACAAATGATCTATGCACATACAGATATAGGGTCAGTATTGTTAGAAAATTGTAATCAAGATGACATCATAGCATATACATAACCATCATGAAATAACCATAAATCACATGTAAATAGAAGATATAACATAACTACACAATGTGTGAGGCCTCACCCCGACCCATCATAGCTCAACTGATACACTTATTTTGATACATTATGATTTGATATTTTGGGACATTATATCTGATAGACTAGACATTATTAGTATTATTTATGCAATGTGATGATTTCTTATGTATACTTTATCGATGATGTTTATGATGCTTTAGGTATACTCATGTATTATGATGATTATCTCAGTATTTTAAAAATCAAATGGAAAAATATGTTATGATATTTTGATTATGTAATCGGTTATGGTTATCAGGTACAGAAAGGAGAAAAAGGTTATTAAGTGGAAATGTAGAATGTTTAGTCAATTGATTATGCAATTTGATTTAAATGTAGGTATATGCATGTGATTTTATTGAGCTACTAATGTTTAATTTAGTGTGCAGGAAAAGTACCATGGAAATTATCGGAGAATCAGTAACCAACCCTATGTACAAACTGTAAAGCCAAGGTTGAATCTAATAAAAAGATTCAAACCTCGTTGTTAACTGATTTTATTTATGACCATAAATTGTATGAATGTATTAGGTGTTTTCTCTATGCAATTAGTGACATGTCAATGTTGTGTTATGTTATTTTACAGTGTCACTTGGCACTTGTTATATGTTTATGTGATGACATGTCTACTACGGTTGGTAATGGAACCAAATTAAATTGTTTAAACTTAAATTTTGTTCTAGTCACTTCTAGAGGCTAAAATGAGGTCCTAAGGGTCAATTTTAAGAAAATCTAGGTACCATCGTGATAGGGGTACGGGTTAGGAATATTTCTAACACTTCTAGAACCCACTAGTAGCCTTGGTGACCCTCTTAATAACCCATTACTCAAATGTTGCGAAAATGGAGTGAGTCTTGACCTTTTACCCAAACCCACACTCCTTTCCAATCTTGCATTTATGATAGGGGACATAGGACAGCCAAAAGGACTTAGCAGTCAATTCTGAAATTAATATTGTGGGTGGGTAAGATTTAGAGACCTTTTTAGAGGCTCTTGGTAGAGTTAGAGGGTGTTCACCCACTCTATACTTTTAGAAACATTAGGGTTTTGGATTGAAGGAAGCAAAAGGGATTGGACTCTTCTCAAACATCATTTTGCCATAACACTTGTGAAGGTTGGTCTCCAAAATTGCCATGGAATCTTTCTTGTTTTGTTGCAATTAGAGTAGTATGCATTTCATTCTTTTGTATATGTGATTTATGTGTTTTATGTTGTTGTGATGTAAGGGAATGAGATTTTGGGCTTGATTTCATGCTTATGGTTTTATTCTTGTTTGATTGAGGGAGTTTTGTGAAGGGTGTAATGACATTACTCACCCTTGGACAGGGAAGAAGTGACCATGTATGGGGGAAGGGGTTAGTTGGATTCCATGCAAGTGTAGAGTCTCTTCTCATGGAGAGAAAAGGGAAATAATGCAAGGTGTATGGGCCCTTGCATGCCAATGAAGGCTATTGATCTTGATTTGGGGGAGATAAGGAGAAGAAGGTATAGAAGAGTATATGTGGATTATAGCCTTGGAAAGGAATGGTTTTTGTATGTATTTCATTGGACATCTCCTACATGGAAATCCACCTTCACCCCTTGTTATGGGTTCAAGGTGAATCCTATTGTGCTAGCCTTGGATGGGAGTTTTCTTGTTATGTTTTGTATTCTGGAAATGGTGTGATTTTCACCTGTTGGCTACCGATTCTCCTAGCTCGGGGGCGGTGTCCTTGACACCTAGGCTGGGAGATGAGCTCTCCATGGTAGTATCATGTTGTTTTTTTGTAGATTTTGGGAAGAACCTTGTGTTGGAAGCCATTTGAAATTGGAGATTGGATGGTGCTCATGTTGCCTTGATATTAGAGACTCCTCCATTGTAGTATCTTTTCTTGTATTGTGCCTTCATGTTGAAAGTGAAGTTTGTAATAGAATGAATTGAATTTTGTAGCCTTCAATATTGTAAATGAAGATGCAACCATTGTGAAAATGAAAGAAAATCATGTGCTCAAAGTTTAGATGGATTGCAAGTTATTTCTTTCTTGTTTCTTTTTAAAATTGTAGTCTTGCAAATTTCAAATTTAATATATACTTTATCCTCCCTTGAAATCTAGATCTTTATCACAATATGATCAAACACTTTATCTTGAATTCCTTATTACAATTTCAAACTTTGGAGGATAACATGGTAACAATAGTTCATTTATCAAATTTAGACACTAATTAACAACTTACCATTATCAAATACCCTATACATGATTCTCTTTGTGTATTGAATTAATATAACATACATTGCATACATCTAGCTTCAAACAACCCAAAAAAATAAATAAATCAATGAATGTAATGCAATGCAATGTTAGAGGAGAGAAAAAAATAAATAACACTTTCCAAAATTTTGAGAGCCAAATGCTCTCTGGAAAATGTATGAGAGATGATTTTAATTCCCACTTTACCACAAAGAATATTCCCCCTAGGATACCCCTCTAAATTTGGGGTTAGAATAATAAACCCCTTCATAAATTATGATTAAACTAAGCTATCTATTAAGTTAGCAACTTGCCACCATTTTAATAAATTAAATGTATAATAATAAAAGGGAAGTAAGTAAATTTATTTTAAAAACACTTACCTTTTTGTAAGTGGGCCCCACATCCCACTTCCCTACCTTACTAGGCAAGTAATTAGCCTTATGAAATAATAACCAAGGAGTAGGCATGGGTTTGGGCGCCACCTCCTTGTTTCCTGCGCCATCCACCCACTTGCCATTCCCTTCTCCTTACCATCCGTAGGTTATTCCCTTGCTTTGTAAGCTTGGGCTGCACTTTGGATATAGTTTGGTGGGCCACCAAATTTAAACTTGCTGCAATTCCTTTACTTAGGAATTCAACCCCCTCCAGCCATTGACTTTGGGTTTTGTCTCCCCACCCACTTGGCATGTGAGCCAAGGAGATGGAAAGGGTGATGGGATGGGGGTAGGGTAGGGGTAGGGTAGATGAGTAGGTAGTTAGTAGGATAGTTAATAGGTATTAAGTTGGTTTAAGTTAGTTAAATAGATTTATTTTCTTTATTGCTTTATTTTAAATTGTGTAGTTTTTTTTAATAGAAATAATGGATTTACTTTTTATTTAAATGGTGTAGTATTATTATTAGACTAATAGATTTACTCTCTATATATAATGTGTAGTTTTGTTAATATGATTTATTCTTCTTTTAATTTGCCTAGTTAGTGTAATAGTTTATTAATTCACGTTATTAATTGAAATTGATTAGCCTATTAGAGTAATAGATGTATTCGATTTATTTAAAATTATAGTTTAGATTTATTAATTGAAATTACTTCGATAATGGTTATTACTGTTATGTGTTTTCATGAAATTGTTAAAATGGTAAAATCTGAAAAAGAAGTATTAATGGGCTAGGTTAATATGTTAAATTAAGTGTTCTTTTCGAATCATGGAATATTTCTCCTTGTAATTAATTAACTGTCTATTATTAAAAATGTGTGAGCAAATGAAGTTTAGGATTTAATTATTATTGATATTAGTTAATTGAAAAATTTGGATAGTTCCTCAAGCAAGTTAAACACATCCTTTTGCAATGAAATTGGATAAGATTATAGTAATTATGGGAACCGTATTAAACTAGGAATGTTTAGGATTGTAATGACATTGAATAGGATTAATAAATTAGATTGCTAGGTCAACCATTAATGGAGTTAGTATATCCCTATGTCCCTATAGTACTAAACCGTAGAATCTCTTACCATCTATCAAGTTGGAATACTGACTCTGCAACCGCCTTTGTGGATAACCCCGGCTCAATCTATGGCTAGACCTTTCAGCTCGAAAAGCAACTTCACCATGTTGTCACCTTTCCTCAACGCTTTCAATATTATTGTGTCATCATAGTTGTTGTTCTTATGTTTAAAAAAAAAATTGTCTATGTGTTTTGCCCTAGTTTTGGGCATGACACAATGGATCAATAACATAATAAAACGTAATACATGAATATCCTCAAACCAACTGAAATAACCAAGACATACATGAAAAGGCCTAAAAGAGTTCGACAACTGAAACAAAAAAACAAACTAAGGGGTGGGTATTATACGAAGATCCACGATGTAGGTGCCCATGTTTTTACTGTTGCCAGATATTGTTGTCGTGTTAATGAAGATCTCTTTCATCAACACAATATCCTGGAACACATATGTTGGGAATTTTGGGGGGAAATTCTACAACCCCTTGCATTATAATAAGACACTTGTTCGGAGGTGAAACTTGTAGGTCTCTAATTAATGGGTTGTAGTAGGGTCCATGGAGTCTATCCAATCGGTTTGTATATGTGTGACTCACTTAAGAGCCTAGTTGACCATGTTGGCTACTAAGGGATACTTCACCCGATCTAGGCTATCATCAACACACCTCGCCTGAGCTTGGCTAGATATAAAATGGAGCTTTGGCTCGCGTCTTGTTTATATACCGATTAGAAGGATTAATGGTTTAAGGTCATCCTCTGAGGAAGAAACACTTCCCTAGACAAGCCTCTCTAAAAAAAGTATAAAGGTTGTTAATCTAACAGATTTGTGCAAGCACGCCAATGATTCAAGACACAAGGTTAATCGATTAAGCACTAAAATTTCAATTGTGAACTAAGCTATCATCCATACATGCACGCGTGTTCAATTTTAAACCCAAAGTAGATGGAGATTGCTTGTCCAATTTTAATGCACCAAATTCAAAGATTTTTTTTCCTTTATTCAATTGTTAACCACCATGTCAATTTTAAGCACCAAATTGGAAAAGTGAGATTGTGATGTTTTGCATACACTTTTCTTTTTAAGCACCAAAAAGAGAAATGAGTTGATTTTAGGTTGCTTTGTTAAACTGTTTCCATGCCACAAGCTGTCAAAAAGTGATTAGTACCGAAACCTTCTAACAATCAAAATGAATAATATTCAACAACTCTGGGATTGTTAAGACTGTTAAGGTTAATGGTAACCTTGTACTTTGTTGTAAAACGCTTGAGAGAATCTAGATACCTGTTAAAAGATTCACTTTGATCTTCATCTATGATTGCCAAGATTGCCCTTCATTGTGTGCGGTAATTAGTGGTTCTTCTAATGGCTGCTCTTAGTGATCTAGAACCCGAGATGCGTCTGATTATCCTTTGGCAATATGTCATTTGCTCATTCCTGCACAAAAACTGAGAAACAAATCAGATCTTATTAATAAATTGATAAAATAAAGCAATTGCGAAGTTCTTTCGTCAGATGTGAAATTTTGGCAGGCGATTGCAGTAAACTGCTATCAATTGTGGTAATATTCTGTCGATTGTGGCAATCTTCTGGCAATTGCAAAATTCTTTTGGTGATTGTGAAATAGATCGGTCAATTGCAACAAAATACCAAAAATAGAGATAAAAAACTATAGAAAATGACTGCGAAACACACAAATCGATGGCGGCATTAAACCAATCGATTGTGGCAAAGTTTCATCAATTGCGGCAAACTTACGTGAATTGCGAAATTACAAGTTTATTAAAAAAATTAAGAAAAAAAGAAATATACAGTCGTACGGCTAAGGTCGGGAAATTCAGTTTGTCATCTTCAAGCGATTATCAAGTTGTTCGATTCACGTCGGGTTCACCAAAATGTATAGGTTATTTCCATATACATGCTGACTGTACGGACACTGTATGACACACAACCCACACCGTACGACCCTCAGATCACACCGTACAGGCTCCAGTCCTATCGTACGACCCAACAACCTCACTGTACAACCAACAGACCCGTATGACCTCCAGTCCTACCGTACGACCCAACAACCCTACTGTACAGACAATAAACCACATCGTACGATCTCCAGTCCTATAGTATGACCCACAGCTATACCGTACGACCCCAACAACTTTCTATCATAGGTCCTAGGAGTCATATGAGGGAAGATTTCAGAGTCAGGACATTATAGTGGTATTAGAGTTGGTGATCTTGCAAGCCTGTTGGGAAGATTGAAAGTTTTGAATTGGATCATACTATGACACCCATCGAGGCCATATGTTCTCTTTCTCAGGCCCTAGCCGATTGGAAGGCACATATGTTGGTCGAATACTCCAAGTATACTTTTGCATGCCAATTGTTGGATGGTCAAGTGTTGGATGACAAATACAAGGTGGTTGGTGACATCATTTACTACAAGGACAAAATTTATTTGGTACCCGAGTCCAAGATGAAGGAAAGGATCTGAAAGAAGGTGCTTGCATAAATATCGTCGAACCAACACCCAACTATAAACTTGATGGAAATACAAATTTTATTAGTGATCCTTTGAATGAGTAGGTTCTACCAGTGGGTGATCAGCCTCTTGGGGATGCAGACTCTGCCGATGATTCCTTGTAGGAGTAACCTCTATAGTTAGTTGTTTATGGAGTTTACCCTTTGGATCTAAGCACTGATGTTTTGTATGATTGGCTTCCATGGGATCCTGGTGACTCCGAACATGGCAATGTTTATATCAAAGTGCCGCAACAAATGTTTGGTGGCAGTCTACTCGTCTTGACTGAATCAAATTATACACATGTGATCCTGAAGCAACACAAAGATTTTAATAGATATTGTGACCAATCTTCGTGCTTGGCTTGGCATCTGAGCATCGATGTACGTGATGATTGGCTTCAGTGGGATCCTGGTGACTCTGGGCATGGCAACGTTTATATCAGAGTTGCGTAGCGAAATCTTGATGGAGCTTTACTCTTCTCACTTACTTCTAGGTGCATGCGTGTGGTCATGATGCAGCATGGGGGTTTCAATAAATATAATTATCGATGCCCACGCTTAGTTTGGGATCTTGGAGTTTTGATCAAGTATTGCTTGAGGGAAAACAATCTTTGGGCGACGAGGATTTGTAATGTCCCCAGATTGATAGAGAATAAATTAATTAAGAGTTTTAATTATTTGGTCCCTATTTAAAAGAAATATTATTAAGGACCTTTAATTAATTAATGGGGGGGGGCTTTTTAATTGTTGTCTGTAGGTGTTTATCGGGTTGACATTCTTTTGTAAACCCTCAGGAGTTTCTCCAAAGGGGTATTTATGCCCGACATGTAGGTAGTTATAGATATGTTGAGTTTTGATATTTTATTTGTAATTGTGAATTCCTGTTGGAATTCTGATGGCCGCCATTTCGGAGGTGAAAGACCCTCCCTATTTCGTATTTGCAGTTTCAGTGGGATTCAACCCTCACCCTACTCTGCTTGTTCTCTAGTTCCAGATCTAGAAAATCTGAAGTGCTATCAATTATTAATATTATTCTCTTTTGCAAGTACTTATTCCAGATTGGTATTGAGCACTAATTTCTTTACGAAGTATATTAATTCAATACAACAAAAGAAGGATAAAACAGATATGTGTGTGTGTCAAGTTTGGAGGCAACACTGTGTTGACCGTATGGGCTCTAGTCCTACTGTACGACCCAACAACCCCACAGTACAACCAACATACCACACCGTACGACCTCCAGTCCTACCGTACGGCTCAACAGCCCTACAATACAGTCAATAGACCATGTAGTATGGCCTCTAGTCCTAGCGTACGACCCAACAACCCTATTGTACGGGCAATGGACCACACTGTACGACCTCTTGTCCTACAGTACGACCCATAGCTATATAGTACGACCCCAAACACTTTCTACCGTATGTCCTAGGAGTTATCCGAGGGAAGATTTCAGAGTCGGGACATTACATCCCATTAGTGATATTTTTTTCAAAACTAACAATATTATACATATGTAAAATAGCATGAAGCTAGAACAAAAGAGTACATTTCCCTTTGTGAGATATCTATGTTTATGAACACAAATTATAGTTTTCATAAACACAAAATTGCCACAAACTTCACAAAGAAACACACACAAATTTAGAGCACATTAGAGTTATAGATTAAGGAGATGCCCAAAACAAAACAAAAAATTCCCAAAACAAAACATGAAATTTAAAACATTCAAAATGCACAAAAGGGAAATTCCCAAAATGGAGAATGAATGACCTTAGTGAGGCAAGATCCTCACTGGGTCAAAGCCATGCTTTGCAAAAAGCGAATAATACTCCTACCAGTGCCTGCCTTCAAAAATTACAATCAATACCTACAAGATGAAAATAAGAGGAAGTAAATGCAGCTACGATGCCAAATTTTAATTGAATATGCAGAGCAAAAACTAGTGAATGCAAAAAAAATGACATATATACCTTAACCTGCATGTCATATTTGAAACCTCTTGTCAATACTTGCAAGATGAAAAGTGGAGGAAGTATATATGACTATGACAAAGGATTTATATCGAATAATGTAGAGAAAAAACTAGTGAGTGCTAAACAATGGTGTATATACATTAACTTGCATGTCATACTTGAAACCCCTTGAGAGTACACACAAGATAAAAAGGGTAAGAAGGAAACATAGCTATGAGGTCAAATTTGAGCCGAATAAAGAGATAACAACAGTGAATGGAAAATAATGACACATATACCTTTACTAACATGTCGCCTTCGAAACCTCTTGTCAACACTTGAAAGATAAAAAGTGGAGGAAGTATATACGACTATGATGACGATTGTGAATCAAATAATGCAAAGAAAAACTAGTGAATGCAAAACAATAGCATAAATACATTAACTTGCATGTCGTGTTCATAATCTATTGTCAATACACGCGAGATGAAAAGGGAAGTATATGCAACAATGACATTATATTTTAATTGAGAAATGCAGAGAAAACACCAATGACTGCAAAGGAATGACACATATACCTCAGTTTGCATGTCGTATTCAAATCCTCCTATCAATATTTGCAAGATGGAAAGGAGAGGAAGTAAATGAAGCCATGACGTCAATTAAAATCTAATAATGTGGAGAAAAAACAATAAAACAATGGTGTAAATACCTTAAGATATCAATGGCATTGCTAGTGTCCATAGTGAGAACGTTCTAGTCCAACAGATAAAATTTGCAGAGACCCTAGGCACACGTTGTGGTGTGAAAACAGTAAAATACTCTAGAATAGGGGGGGAGAGGAATTAAATTTGGATTAATTGACAAGGAGTTAGGAGCATTCAATGTTTTTTTGTTTGAAAAATGCGAGCAATAAGGTGGAAGTAAGGAGAAGTGACACATAATTAATGTGATTGTAAGGAAGAGCATAAGGTGTCGACGATAAGTTAATGGAAAGAAGGTGGTGTATTAGGTAGCCATGTGATGGAATGCCACACGGTCACCATGTCCAACTCAGACGGTACACCATACACGTTTAGGGGGTGGGCTAAGGCAGGTTTTGACCAACACACCAAAATGACAATTTTTTTTTGACACGGTGGACAAATTGGACTTACACATGACAATGAGTCAACTTTTTAAAAATTTATGTTGTCTATTTTTGACAAACTTTTTGGGAGCATGATAGAACGTAGAATCAACAACTGGGTAGAAGGGGCAGGAAAAAGAGCAAAAGGGTAAGCGAGTTTCAAACCTAGACATTCTACTATTGATCATTGCATCACTCTTAGGCATTTGATAGAGAAAATATAGGACAACCAGGGGGGAGAAGCTTATTGTTGTTTTGTGGACTTCAAGAAAGCCTTTGATATGGTACTTAGAGACAAGCTATGGAATAGAATGGAAGAATTAGATATTTTGGATGTGTATAGAGCAACATTACATAGACTTTATGAGAGAGTCAGAGCCAAAACTAGAACTAAAGATGGTATTTTTGAGTGCTTCGATAGTGACATTGGTGTGAAGCAAGGGTGCCTGTTATCCCCCACTTTGTTTGGCTTATATATTGATAAAATTGAAGCTTGGTTAGACATAATTGACAGTGAGGGGGTCCATTTGGCGGGGTATGTGGTGAAGCTTTTTTTATACACCTACACCGACAATCTTATCTTAATAACAAAAATGGCCCAAGGATTAAGAGAACGTTTAGCGGCTCTGGAATGCTTTTGTCAAGAAGTGGGGATACAGGTGAACATTACTAAGACTAAAATCATGATTTTTTCTTTGAAAAAAAAAGAGAAACATACTGATTTTCTTTTCGAAGGTAGCCCGTTAGAGATTATGAAAGAATACAAATATTTGGGGATTGACTTCCATCATAGGATTAGCTGGGAGACTTGTAGAGCAAAAAGGATACAATGAGGTTGGAAAGTGCTCTATCTGCTTCAAAATAGATGTAGAATGCTGAGCTTTGGGACCGGAAAACTAAGAATACTCTTTTCAGTTTGTTGGTGACGCTGGTTGTTCTTTATGGCTGCGAGGTTTGGGGGTAGCATGACAAAGTGTGGGTGGAGATAGTTGGAGAGGATTCAAAAGCACTTAATCACTAGTAGTATCAAGGTCAAAACCTTAGTGCCTTACGAAATTCTATTAGCGGAAGTGGGCATTTTCCCTTTGAAGGCAGCAGCGATAACTCAGTTAATAAGTTATTTAAAGAAACTTGAAAACATGGATAACAAACAATGGCCCAAAATCGCGATGGAAGAAGGTTTGGCTCGCAAGAAGAAGACTTGGATGAAACAAAACATAAAGTGGTTGAACAGGTGGAACATCATTCTACAAGATTGTCTGAATACCAATATGGAAATAAAGAAGTTTATCATGGGTAAATTTCAGACTGTCATGTGGTCTAATAACATGGGTCAGAAAAAGGCACATTATATAGAGGTGTTCAACCCCTCACATGAACATGGGGATAATATTTACCATGGGGCAACTATTAAGGGTAAACTAGAGTGTTGGTGGCTTAGCTGAGGACGGGCTCACATCATCTCAGATGCAAGATAGGTAGATGAAAAAGGCCCAAAGAGGAGTGGGAGGAGAGGATTTGCAGGTTCTATGAAAAAGTTGCAATTGAGACTGAATGACACTTTCTCTTCGAGTGCACGACTTATGATGAGATTCGGGCTCTGTATGGGGACATCCTGATGACTGGCAACATGCACAATTGATTTGAGGAGGATAAGATCAAACAAACAACTATTTTGATTGTCAAGATTCACAATAGGAGATCAGATATGGAAAAGATTATGGAGTTAGTTTAGGGTTGTGTTTCGTGGTCCCTTAAGTCTGATGGTCTCGTGGACGTCATTAAAAATCTTCAATTCAATTCAAATTTGTCCAAATAGTAGTTGAGGTAGACGGTGAAAAATCAGATTTTCTGAATCCACATGGCAATCCACGTGAACCCACAAAGTTAAGGTCAGATTTGAAGCAGAGGGGTGGTTGAAACAAAGTGACATTTAATCAAGGAATGTGTTGCTTATGAGATATTCACAGTCATTATGAAGACAACTTACAGACGAACAATTTAAATGAACTTTTTTGAAGAGGCAAACTTACACAAGACGACTACTTTCCTAACGATTGTAATCCACAATAAAAAGGTCTACTTGAAGAAAAAAAAAGCTTCTTGAAGAATAAAAAGGTCTACTTGAAAAAGCTTCAACAAACATATTAATTGGTTCTATCTTTATCCCGTAGAACGCTGGTCTCGTGGACGTTATTAAAATTCCTTCGTGCATTCATTCTCCCCTAAATTTCATAGAACAAAATTCAAAAACGTTTGTTAAATACGCCATCAAATTTTAGACAACGAAAGTTTTTAAATCTGGAGAGGTCTCGTCTGATCATTAGCAAAGAACGGTGGAAGAGTGGAGTTAGAGGCAATGGAGTGGAGGCTGGTGAAGGAATTGCTAATAGAAAATTCAGGGTCGGAGGAGGTAGATGAATCAAGGGCGGTGTCAGCCCCCTATCTGCACCACCTCAAGGATCGCCTGCACATTCGATCTCTCCAAATTAAAGATCGCGTCAACAATTACATAAAATCGCACTACAACGATTTCTTTAACATCATATCTGTGGCTCTCCATGCCTCTAACGAAGTACAAACCATATCCCAAAGATTGCACCAAATTTTCGACAAACTTAGCGATGGCTACAAGGATTTGGCGCTTCCAATTGATATTCAACTTTGTCGATTAGCAGCTGAGAGAGCTTCTGTAAACAAGGATTTGGGTGAAAAGGAGGAGGCACGCCTTGTAGTTTTAACAATTTCGGATTTTGTCAAGAGATTGGAAAATGCGCGGATAAATGTTGAGCAAGGTCATCTTATACAAGCTGCGCATGCCCTCCAGGAGTTACGGATAGCATTAAGAGTATCTCACACTTGGACCGAGGACGAATTTAGGGTCTCTGCAGATTTATTACAACCCAAAGCTTTCACCCTTCTCAAAATTGAGTGGGCTTCCAGTTTTTCCAAGGTTTTCTTATTCTTTTTTCCTAACTCATTCTATGGGCATGGAGATTTTTCAACAATATTTTAGTGCACGGGCTACTTTTTCTGAGGAGAGTAAAAGTTATTTTTCTGCATAAAGTGTCCAGGACTTTTGGTGTCGTTTTCTCCTCATTGAGAGACGAGTTTGGAGTTGATTGTTCTAAAGACTTATTGATTGTTGTTATATTGTATCTTGGCAGTTGCAAGAACTGCTAGAAGATCTGTTTAACAATGCAATCCGAGTTGACAATGATCATTCAAAGTTGTCTGTGGATTTGCATTTAGAATGTGAAAAGTTGCGCGCAGGTTTTGGAGGGATTGATCTTGCTTCAGTACTAATGGCAATGGAGGTAAGCTACTGTCTTTCTTATTGTCCCTCAACTGATATTTCTAAGATTACCTGTGAGCTTAAGTTCGACTTATCCTTTTAAGCTGTTAATTAAAATAGATGTCAATTATGGCTTCTTTCATTTTATGTTAAATATTGTTTGTCTACATTTTATTCTTTTTCAAATCATCTCCTATCTCTTTCATTTAAAAACTCATAGAATTTTCTTTCATATGCTTCTTATTGGCCCAATTATCGATTTTGAGTTTTTATATTCATGTAGATATACACATACAAGGAGGGAATCTTACACAATAATATTTTGTTGAAATCTTAACAGTGCATCAAGCTGGACTCGTTTAAAGTCTACGAGGGTCCTGTTGTGACCTTTTCACACCTCACCCCATTGCAAATGGGGACCCCCTCTTTTGCTTGGCAGTAGAATAGTTGTCTTGGATTAGTTCTAGGTTGGTGGCAAATTCGAGGATCTTCAAGTCAGTAGGCTGATTTTGAGCAACTTTTAGGTCCAAGCCCTTTCCCATTTGGAGGAGTGAGCCTTAGTTGAAAGCTTGAAATCAAACCTGATGTGGAAAAGATGGAAACCTGATTGGAAAATGGAGATGGAGCTAATCACACGGCAAGGTAAGTCAAAACAGATCTAAGGGAAAGTTAATATGATAACGCAAATCAGAGGTAATGATAGGCAAAATTTGAACAATTCGGCATGAAAATTGGAAACTTTCAAAATCAGGCCTGACTGAAATCATTGAAACAAGACAACAAAGAGGAGTTTATCGATGAGTAGGGGAGGGAGTTTGAGTTTCATAAGAAAGACCACACAGCATTTAGAATCTTTTTGAGGATCTTGGAAAATTCCAAGAGCTGGTCGGAATCTGAACACCTCTTGGAACTGGATTTCCAAGGGCAGGTTGGATTCCGACCAATCCGACCTACCCTTGGAATTCAAATTCCAACCTTCCCCTCATCTCTGTTAAAAATTTCAGCTCCTATGAAAATTCCCCCCAAGGAGGAATGGAAATCTCAAGTTGAGGGTGAAATCAATCAAGCTTACGACGAAAAACGAGTTCAATTTAAAGAACAAGATTGGTATATTGGAAACATGGGAGTTTCAAATCAGGAAAGTGATGAATAAAATCCGAACAATTTGTCATGGGAATTTGAAACTTTTACAATCAGATTTGAAGTAAGCAACTTGGAGACCATAAAGGAATCAATAGGCAAAATCTGAGCATGAGACTTTGCGAATGTGAAGCCTTAGCATTCAGATCTGAGACAAATAAAATAAAAAAATCATTAAGAAGGGGAGGAGCTAAAGTTTCGAGAAGCAAAGCATATGACACTTTGCATGATTTTTGACAATCTTAGAAAATTTCCAAGAGGTGGTTGGATTCCAACTACCCCTTGGAACTTTTGTTGACCACTAGTTGGAGCTAAAGTTCCAACCCATGCCAAAATTCTGCCCTTGATGTAGCATGGATTTCCAACCTCTATGAGAAACCTGCTCAGCTCATTTGGCAAGAATTCTAACTACCATCACATTTCCACCCAAAGAGGATGAAGTCAATTTCCAGTCAGCATGAAGATTCCGCTCTCCATAAGGGGCCATCATAATCGCACAAATGCCTTAGGCAGGCCAGCCTAGTTCAAGAAGAAACCAGTCCAAAGTTGATTGAAATAAAGGACAGATCAGGTCGGCCTTGTCTAAGGGGGAGGACTTTTAGACCCAATGCTTATATAAGGAGATCGAATTCCTCATTCAAGCAACATTGCAATTCGATCAAAGTCAAACAAAAAAAGCAGAGTAGACCCTTATAAGTGCGAACTGCAAGGTGAACAGCAGATCTGAAAGAAATAAATGCAAATTTCATCACCATAAAATCAGATTGAAGGAGTGAAATTGCATACCTATGCAAAAGTTGGTTGAAATTGAGATTCATTGAAACGGAATTGGACTTCATGATTAGTGAAATTGAGGATTGAGGGCTGGAAATCAAGGTGATTGAGATCACTAGTTGAACTCAGGCTGCTTAGAGTTTGAAAAGTTGGAAGCTTTGAAGAGTATTGAAGCTCTTTAAACCATAGTTCAAAATATCATTATTGACAACTTATCGCCAAGGGGAAAAAAAAAATCGGGAAAGTATCGGAGATAAATCGGCAACTTATCGGGAACTTAAAAAATTGCTTAAGTTTATTTAAAAATGTTTTTTTTTGCAAAATTTAATGAGGAGATGCATCTAATGAATCAGTAAATGAGTAAACAAACCAAACAAGCCGATTCTAGATATATATAAATGCAAAAAGGGTACAAAATCGCATCCTCATGTGGAATGCTGATGGCTGGTAGCCACAGTCTGATAGTCTGAACTTTGGAGCAAACTAAAAATAACAAATTGTCTTTGTAAAACTATAAGTAAATACGAGTACAATATCAAAATAGTCTACATCATCCTCTTCTCCTTCCCAAAAGCTCTAGTAAAAACTACTGGAGTGGTAGGGGGTCTAGCTCTAGAAGTCCGCTGTGGCTGTGCCTCCTCCCTTTGCACAACTGGTTGTGACTCGAACTCCATTCTGGATGTAGATGGCACTAACATTGGTGCTGACACTGGCAATGACTTCTCCTCATCATTTGAATCCTCCTCAATGTCCTTATCCTCTTGAATGACATCCAATCCCACTATGAATCCACCCTCCTCCATAACCCGCCTCTCCAAATTGTAGATCTCATCCTCTGTGAACAATGAAAGCTGCTCCTATGATGTCCAATCACAATATGGATCTATGTCATCCAAATCAAGTGGACTAGTTGGTGTTCCCTCTGACTTTCTTACATGCAACCGAAGGTTATATTGCACAAAGACAAGGTCATTGTGGTGTTTCTGTGCTAACTTGTTCCTCTTCTTCATGTGAATGGCCTTGAACAAGCTCCAATTGCGCTCACAACTGGATGAACTACAAGGCTGGCATAAGATTCAGAGGGCAATTCTTTGCAGATTTGGGGCATTTCCACCCCAATTTCGCCACCAAGCATCTGCAAAATAAAATATTAAAGAGTTAGAAAGCAAGGTGCAAACATATTTTAGTAAATTAGTTTTTATCTACTTATCATGCATGTGAAAGACTCCAAAAATCCAAATATTGTACTTGGGGCTTGAGTGTTTCTTCCTCTCTTTGCCAAGTCTGAAGAGAATAGCTTGCCCATTGCATTCTGGTACACTTCCAATTCGGCCACAATGAGGTCTCTCACCTCAACCTTGGGTACCATCCTCTACATGCTTTCAATGAGGCCCTCCATGACCTCTCCATTGGGATCCGAGTAGGATGGAGAGAAGCGAAAACAAGGGTTGAGGAAGTACCCCGCCGCATGAATGGATTGGTGGAGCTGATTTTTCCACCTCTTATCAATAATTTCCCATATGGGGTCAAATTTGAGAATGCCCCCCTTGTAGTAATTTTTGATAGACTTTGGCCCCGTTGGTTCCCAAATCAATAAATTGGAAAGCACTAAAAGGATGCCAAGCTTTATTTTTGAGCTCTCCAATAGACTTGGCCAACTGACAGAATTAAACCAAGGTGTGGTTGTAATCCTCTGCTCTTTAGGCTTTGCAGAACCTGGGTAGGTAAACCCCTTCTCTAAATTCCTAAATCAGAGCTTTTTATAGCAGATTTTCAATCCAAAGTCCTTTGACAATCTTCAATTCCTAAGTGGCACTATTCGGAATGCAAGAGCAAAAACTCCTTATTACCTATTTAATTAATCCTATTTGACTGTTCCCCCAATATACCTCTACTAAACGAAAACAAAGTAAAAAGACTTATCAATTTTGGACATTAATTACTCCTTTCAATAAGGCGCAGACTAGTCCCTTATCCAATTTGGGCACAGAGTTAGTTTTGCTGAACCCTTCACGTACTTCTCTGATAGACAATACTTCAAAAGCTGAGCAGCATCATCAATCACCCAATCCTATTGATGTGAATAAATTGAACTCATAATATTACTCTGTCTGATTGTATTTAATCCTCATAAAGGAACCAATCAGATAGGAAACAACAAGACAATACTTCACAGTTGCTTTCTACTTAAATCAATATCACAGAATTGCAATCCAATCACACAAATTTTAAAAGTGATAATCAATCCTTGAACTGATTATAACAGAGAGACTGAATTTAGAAAATAGATGGTATCCTATTTGGACAAGAAAGTAGGGTATATGTTATTGATATGAAAAAAGTAAGTACAATCCAGAGAGTTTGCTTTCAGTCGAATCTAAATTTATATCCCAGACGGTTGTGGTTTCCCCTCCAAAATCAGGGGAAGCGAGAAGCTTCCAACCGTTTACATTCTGTCACGATTCAACTAGCAAGAAACCTAATCGACCGAAAGCAAACAAAAACTTACAAACATAACCAAACAAAAGACAAAAGAAAGTTGCACGTAGAATAGTCTATCAATAAATTTGTCCATCTTATGACCTCACTATAGGTCCCAAGTATTCTTTAACCCATTCTAAAATTTGTACCAGTGAAGGCCATTGGAAATGTAGGGTGTCTGGCAGGCTAAGGAGATGATCCCTCCATCTTTTCCCGCAAATAGCTCGAGCCTCATTAATGAATTTCGAGAATCTGTCATCAAGGATGATAACTCTATCGAGGAAAATATTGAATTTGTCTATAGAGAAATCTTGTCTTTATTTCAGATGATCAATAATCTTGGGACCCATGCTTTGCTATTCAATCTTCCATTCCTCTAAGCTTTTAACACGTCCTTCCTTATCTACAAATTCAGGAATTGTCCAATGCTTGATAGTGTTAAAAGATGACAATTTCTCCTTGATCCTACTCTCCTCATGTGTAATATAATCTATTTCCTCAAACAGAGAATCCACAATTTCCTTAGTTTCCTTGATGCTAGCAGGAGCATCAGGATCTCGATGTATCACATCACAAATGCGGGTTATCTCAAAAGAAGATGGTCTCCATCTCCTGGCCAGATCTTGCAGCAGTGGTTTATTCTTTCTGAAACTATTAGACATTTCATTCAATGAGAAATAACCCTCATAAACTTCAAAACACTTGCTAATCACAAGCTTCACCCGAAAAGAAAGAATCTGTTCCAGACTATTAAATAACGGCATCGGGATCTCCTGCTTGATTCTGCTAGATATTATCTCATCCATGTTCCCCTGGGACTTAACCTGTTGCTCATTAGAGGGTACACTTGAGGCACCACCATGGACTACAAGGGCCCGAGATTGTTTAGTCTCTTTTAATTTCTGAATCTCGCCCTCTTGCTCTGCTACTTTGAGGTATAGCTCATTTATCACCTTATTCAGTTCCACTTGTCTATCCATGGATTGTTTCAGTTCATTCTGCATATGTTTAATTTTATCCTTATTAAACATTGCCCTATGTACTAGCTCACTTGTAGAGATAAGTGGATTTGTGTTAGCCACAGTTTGTACAACAGCTGACCCATCAGTACATTTAGAAAAGTCAATCAATTTTGGCCTCTAGGCTCCTTTAAAACTTACCCATGTGGCCAATGTCTCTATTTTGGGGTTGTACCTTGATCCAATGATCTTATCATTAGTGTCAAACTCAATCACAAAATTTGAATCATCTTGCTTCTTAACTTGATCCAATAGAAAAATTTCCTTTAAAGTGAGGCTAGGGACTAACAACATATCACTCTTCCTCTGCATTTCTCTAGCCTCTTCCACCGTGCAATCCACATTGTCCAAGTTCAATTCTCTCAGGAGTTGACTTACAACTTCCTCATGCTTGGATTCTTCTATCCCCATCAATCGAGTTTGTTTTTGTTCTTCAAAGTCTTTGATCTTCATTTGAATGCAGAAGTCTTTAAACTCTTGGGAATTGATGAAGTCATCCTTTTCAATAAGTTTGGCAGAAATAGCTTCTCGTTCATCTCCAAGAATTGCAGGGTTCTCATGCAACTGTGCCTTATAGCCATGCAGTTCCTCGTGGTAAACTGAAGGTGGGGAAGACCTATCTCTTCAGCTCGCTTCATGTCTCTCAAGATAGCAACTATCTCATCAGTATCACCCCTTCCTTCTGATAACTCACACCGAACAAGAGAAGGTACCTTGTCAAAGTCTGTATCTGCAATGATCAGTCTTCTATACCTTTTGGGAGGAGGTTTAACCTTTGTAACCGATGTATCCTGACTCTTTCCCTGCAGCTTATCAAATTCCCGGATACACAATTCCATTTTGAAAACCTCATTACTCTCCTCATTGTGGAATTTAGGTAATGCCTTCAGGGTCTTGTCCTTTTCCAATTCCACTAGGATTTTCACTTTATCCCATCTTTGATGAATCTCTGACATATCCCGACAATTTCTTGCAACATCCTCCAACAAATTAAGAGAATGCCTGTAATCCTTGATCATAGATCTGATATGGTTTTCAGGATCATAGTCCCTCGATTTCACACTATTCATACGATAGGATTGCAAATATTCTTGCAACTGCTCTAAAGTCCCAGAACCGATGGAGAACCCTGCAAATCTGGTCACATTGGGCAAAAAGGTTCCTTTCTTCCTTGGGGCATTAGCTTCCTTTTCAAACCATAAAAGTTGCCACATAAATTCCATGAAAGCTAATCTCTCTGACACAAAAAGAGGAAACTTGTGAGGGGCTTGTCTGCACCCATATACTCTAAAAATAGCATAACTTGTTGTGCAGATCCAATCTCCAAAATTATGCGTGAAACCCTCATCAGGTTTAGTATCTTTTGGTCTCAGAATCTCCCTGATCCTAGGAGGAATTCTTACTATACTTCCTCCTACCGCTCTAATAACCCACACCACAAACCTGTCATGTAAACTCTGATAATCAGCATCTTTACTGTGTTTGTCCCAAACTCTGCACCACAACTAAATTGGTAGTCCAGTCCCTTGACCGTCCATAGTAGTCAGGTTTAACGAATGACTGAAAATGATCATGTTTTGGAATAAAAGGAGATGGCAGAGTAGAGAATAATGCTTGCATTTTCTGGTCTCCTTACACTCAACTAATTTTTTATGAAGAATCCTTTGCAGCTCAAAAGCAATATCAAATTCCTGTGAAAGATGTGAATGTTGTGTCCTCATGGCCATGTACATAAGGTTAATTGGCATCCTCGTCTTATGATCTTCTCCCAAGATTTGCCCCCAACCCTAGTAGGTCCTCTGGAAGAAATACATGAAATCACTAGTTGAGAAAGGGGCTTTACCACCCAACTGAATCAATTTATTGTTGGGACCTCTACACATGAAGAAAGCTACTTCTCTTGAATCAATGCCCTTGACCATCCTTTCATAATCTACAGGAAACTGCTCTTTGTTTATCTTTGCGATCGCATGAGGGTCTAACCCAAAAGATTCCTGTATCATGCTTTTAGAAATGACCAAGAGTGGGCTCCCGTCTATTTTCCTCACCATCCTAGTTTGAGGCTTGTAATGTGTCGCTAAGGCGACAATCAATTCAACATCAATAAAGACATTAGGCACAATTACCTTAGCCATACCAAATCTCCAAGGGTTACAAAGAGGGATTTTATCATTTCTTTTACTATAAAAAAATAGAAAAGCGACCTGCCATGGGCTGGGATAATAGAGTCTCTGCATCCTGACCACGCATTTGAGAATAAACCCTTGGTGCCAATAGCTTGTGACAAGGGTAATGTTTTTAACAATGTGTACTGAGGCGGGTGAATCACAGTATCACCTACAACCACTTCCTTCTTCTTCCTAGGCATATTGCAAATAAAAAGAATAGAAAGCTTGAAAAATTCACTCACTTCTTTAGGTGCTTCTTCCAATTTGTCAAGCTCTCAAACCCCTGTTAGCTCACCGATCCCGCTATGTCACCTTCCACCAGTCTTCGTCAAAAACAAATGTGGATTTCCTGAGCCAGACCCTTTAAAAGACTCGCACGGGCAAGGTCACTTCACTTAATGAGCCGCCAACACACTAGTCAAGAGTACTGTACTCTGCCCGAGGAAGAATAAATATTTGGCTATTTTGCAGCGTGTCTAAACCATCTTTCGCGAAATAGCGATGAGCGCTATTTCGCAACCTCTTGATATGCTCCTTTGCGAAATAGCGATAAACACTATTTCACAACCTCTTAATACGTCCCTTTGTGAAATAGCGACGAGCTTCATTTTACCGTTTCCTTTAAGTCTTTAACCACACCACCCGCGAGACGAAAGTTGCAAGACTCACTCGGCTAAAACTTGCCAAGGCCTGAAAAAAAAAATTCGGGAAAAACTCGGGAACTTCAAAAACAGTTTAATTTTAATTAGAAATGCATTTTTTTTGCAAAATTCAATGAGAAGATGTATCCAATGAGTTAATTAATGAGAACACAAAAGAAACAAGTTGAGTTTAGATATATATAAACGCAAAGTGGGTACAAAATCGCATTCTCATGCGGAATGCTGATGGCTAGAAGCCTAGAAGCAAAATAGTACTAAATAGTTT
>MU223137.1:3008891-3062910 GCA_018584345.1 Thuja plicata | reverse complement strand
GCCACCTGCGGTAAGAAGGGAGCCTCCCCTATTGCTGAGAGGAGAGAGAAATCTCACATACTGCTGCCTAAAATACACATTTTGCAAGTTGTAGTCTTAGTGACTTGCAAAATATTTAGCCAACACTCTCAGACTTTATTTCATAATAAAGAAGAAAGTTTTTGGGGTGTGGCTGGGTTTTTCCCTCGAGTAGGAGGGTTTTCCCAGTATAAATTTTTGGTGTTCTGTATACTTTATTTCATGCTATTTGTTTATATGCAATTCTGGTTCTATTTTTAACATAAAGTACCTACATCACTTCTACAAGAATAAGATCAAGGCGAGATACTAGTACTAGCAAGTTCAAGATATTTCAATGAGAAGATTTCCACGAAGATGGAGAAGATTTATGAAGATGAAGCAATTTGGAATATGGACCATCACAATCAATCGAAGACTTGAAAATATTGAGTATCAAGAGATATTGCTAGAGATGCAGAGATTTCTTTATGATGATAGAGAAGTTGAAATGAAGAAGTGTATAAGATAAACATGCTGAGGTGGCGCACACTCATCTTCAACCAATTAGGGGATTCCAGTTTCATGTGTCTAATTTGATTCCTTTAAATTGTTCCAAGTGCACATGTGGAGTACACTTAATGCCTCTATATAACCAATTTTCTCATTGGATCTCAAAGCAATTTGATTTTCTCATTGTTGCGCAAAGTGGTTCTTCATTGTAATTGGTTAGCATATAATGCTTGTAGTTAGTGGTAGGATTTGGATCTCAAATTAAATTAGGCCAATCAAGTAATTGAGCTCTCTATAAAAGGCTTGCTCCTCTCATTTGTAAAGGGAGAATTGGGGAAATTGTTGCCAAAACGCTACCAAAACAATTGCATGTTCATTGTTAATTTTATGGTGGATTGCTTAAGCTATTTTGGAGTGTTGCATAGCTGTGTAGGAGCACCAAGTTCCCTCTGAAGCAATTATGGCCCATTGTTGTCTTTTGGATGAATTGATGGAATAAGGCAATTTAGGTTCTTTTTGTATTGAATAAGGTCCTAAGGACCATTTCCTATTGTTTCAAGTCAATTTGTAAGGCCTTGATACCACTTTGTCACTTGTAGCCAATTAGGTCCTGGATTGGTCAAAGTTGGTCAACTCCTCCAAAAGTGTCCATATGGAGTGGAAATGTTGTAATCCATGTTTCGAAGCCATTTTTGGCATGTAAGCAATGTTCTAGGTGAGTTTGGAGTTGTTTTATAGGAGAAAGCAAGAAATTGCAAAAAATGCAAAAAGTTGCATTAGCAACTTTTGCAACTTTTAGTGCAACATTAGCATCTTTGGTTCCAACGGTTGAACAAATTCAAAATGTGGTTACAACCGTTGGATATGACTAAGAAATGTTTAAATAAGGCCTCCAGGGACCGAGGCAAGGTTAGTTGTAAGTTTGGTGAAGAGATTTCAAATTGAAAATACTGATTTCCTGTTAAATTTCTGCTTTTGTCTCTGATTTCCTTCACTGTACAGCTTCATACACCTTTGGATCATCTTCTGTCATACATGGATAGTTAGAAGGGTGTGTCTACTCTCCATTGGTGAAGATTTGGCTTGATTTCATTGAGTTTAGGGTGAGAAAATGTGGTTTTACTAAAGGCAAATGAGTGTCCCTCGCAAGATTATGGAGGTCTTTGAACATGAGTTGGTGTTTGGAGTGAATAATTTGATACCTTGGCCTGTCATTTTGTATGTGACAGGCTTAATTTCTTGTCTGTGAATGCAAATGTGAGTGCTGGGTTGAAACCTGATGTGATTGGCACCTTAAACCGTAGTTCAAAATATCGTTATCGGCAACTTATTGCCAAGGGCAAAAAAAAAATATCGGGAAAATATCCTAGATAAATCGGCAACTTATCGCCAAAAATATCGGGAACTTAAAAAATTGCTTAAATTTAATTTGAAATACATTTTTCTGCAAATTGCTCTAAAACGCTGCAAATCACATATTTTCCCCTTCAAACCCTTTTTTCCTCTCCCAAACACCAATTTGCAAACAAGAAAATGTGAAATAACTGCTTTTTGGGCCGTCGATCCCTATTAGTAGACTGTGGCAGATATTTTGGCAAAATATTGCCGATATTTTGGCGATAAGTTCTTGTTTTTTCGGCGATAAGTTTGAAACTTATATGCGATATGTACTCTGCGATAAATTTACGTGTTTTATCGCAGCCTCCAACTTATCGCCGATATATCTGCCATATTTTAATCTATGCCTTAAACCTTCAAAATCCTTTGTTTAGAGTAGAATGCCTATTGTTTGAGTCATTGTTCAAGTGTTGTGATGTTGTTTGTTGGTAGTCACTTTGTAAAAGTGACCTAATTGCCCTCCAAAATTTGAGTACAGCTATAATTTGACCTTTTTGTTTCAAGGGAATCCATGTCAATTTTAACATATGTTCAAAAGCTTCCAAAAGGCACCTACAGGTGGTCTTGGTTTGTGTTTAGGGTCAGTGGTTGGGAAGTCATGGTTAGAAAACCCTCAAATAGGGCTACAAGGCCTAGTAGGGCTCATTTAAAGAAATAGTGTTGATTGTTGTATTGGGGACATTCGAATGGTGGATTTGAGTTGTCTAAGGTCCTTTGGAGTTGTAAACAATCTCGAACCATTGCTCCAAAGTATGGTGAGGTCTGTTACCTTGTTTGGACCAAGCTACCATGTGAGAATCCCATCCTTGCTTTGGGGTTATTGATCTAGTATACCTCCCATGTACTCCATGTGTTTTCTCAATGAAACCACTGACTTATTTGTGTTATTTCACCTTTAGAACCCTCTGCATCACATAGTTTCTTAATTCCTCACTTAGTTTAATTTGATTAAGTTGATTAGAAGTTTAAAATAATTGGAGTACGATAGTTGGATAGTTTAATAGAAGATATTGTTGTTGTTGAAAGCATGATGAAACTAGTGTCTATACCTTTTGGTACTTGTGTTGTCCTCAGTTTTGCATCCACAAAATTGAACAACCCTACGCAATTTTCTTGTAATTGGTAGGAGTTCTCTCTAAGGTTTTCAATGCTTTGAAAGAAGTTTGTTTGAGGAAATCAGTCATCCCTTGATTTACCTCTGACTTTACTTCTTAGGAGCATTTGTCTTTCTTGTCTTTTCTTGGTTTTGTGTTTCGTTTTTGGTTTTGTTTTTGCCTTAGGTTTGCGGCATCAAATACAGTCTCCAAGCTGCCCAAATAATCTTCTGGAATGAATGTCGGAGCAGCCGAGGAAATGGGTATTGCAGACGTATCTACGGGAGGATCCACTGTAGGAACATGCACTGTAGAGAAGGAATCTACATCCGTATCAAGTGGAGACATAGGAGCCTCATTAGACACTGGTGCGGACTTTGATATTGCTAATATCACAGATGTGTCTATGGCATGAGATACCTTAGGAATAGGTTCCTCTTCCAACTCATCCTCACTGGCTACGACTTGGATACTCGCAGGTTCCGTTGTGACAATTCTCTCAGGTGCTTTGATTGTAGCCTATGCTCTCTGATGTAGAAGTGCCATGCTTACCTTTTCCCCTAATTTCTGATTTTAATCCGACTGGACCAACATAATCAAAGTATTTTCCTGGCTTAATCTTGATACACCTTAGGCCTCTTTTCTTTAGCCATATGTTTGTGTTGGCTAAGATGGATTGAAATCTATCCTAGATAGATGTACTTCCTTCACTAACCAGGAAGGTGGCGAAATAGACAAGCTCTCCAATGGATGCTTACAGTACTCAGGATCTAGGATATCATCATCATCCTCAACACCATCAGGAATCTGAGCCATATTGGAATCGATAATTTGCTTCAAAGTCAGTTTGCAATAGTCCATCTTTCTGATTTCAACCTTAGGGTCCATATCGATCCAGATATCCTCAAGGCGATGGATATGTACAAAGCTTCTTATTTTATCATTCATGCCTCGGTAGTCGAAATAGCTTCTAGACATAAACTTCTTAAGTGTGATCTCCTGAAGTTCTGTCTCCATGCATTTAGCTTTAGGAACGGTAGTCAAAGCATATCCTCCAATCCGAAGTGGGACCCGTGAAGAAATCCCCACCAAGCTTGTGAAGAGTAGACTGGTAAGCTTGGACAGCCATGAGTTGTCTTGCAAGTTCCATCAGAATGATCTTTTCAGTGGGGTAGCGTGGAAGTGTGTAAGGCTCACACTGTGGAAAAAGCCAACCCTCATGTAGGTAAAATTAGGAAATTAAAGAAACAGACAACCATATTCATTCACCTTCCGCCAAGCTTCATCAGACACCCGCTTATTTGGAAGATCTTTATAAAAAAGACACATGAAATGCCCAAAGAAGGCATCTTGCACTCTTCTATAGTGTGCTCGACTTGATCTAAAAGTAAGCTGTTCATAATAATCCCAAATCGGCACCAAGGATCTGTCACCTTTAGTTGAGAGGCCAAAAAAGGATCCCAAAGAGGGTGCAATATAAACCAGGTACGAGTTCATGTAAAAGGTGAGGGTATTAGTGACTTGAGAAAGCTGCTCACAAAGTGTGTCACTAATTATTTCCCCATAGAAGAGCTTCTGCTTACTTCTCACGATCAAAGATATGAACTTGTACATCCATGGTTCAAAGGAATTAGATTCCTTGAGGCCCCCTTTCGTGCTGAGTAAAGTAATCAAGTCATTGATTTCCTCACGGAAGTCTGACTTGTGAACTGTCTTCGGCCATCTTGTCAAAGCATTAGTTCTTTTGTTCACTAACCAATTTTTGTTAATGAACCTTATACAGTCTGTCTTCTCATCATCCCATCTTTTTATGGATTTCTCTTTAGTCATATCAATGCACATTGGAACAAGTGGAACCTTGAAAACTCTCTCAATTGTATCAGGATCCAAATTGATAATAGCATTCCCTTCATCATCCTTAATAATCCTAGACTTAGAATCAAAATGATGTTCACATGCCATTACGAACTCATGTTCTAGAGTCGCTACTGGAAACGTGGAAACCAAGTGAATATGACTTTGAATGATAGGCGCCATTTCTGGCTGCGTGGAGGTTTCTACTCTTTTCAGGAATTCAACCATGTCTATATGTCCAATTTCCGTGTCTCCAATCTCTTCCACATAAGACATCACCTGGGAAGGTGAGATAGAATTCAGGCACTTATCATATTGATATTTCATTTTCTTCTTGCCTTTTTGAGAGATTGTCTCTTCTGACATAGTAGGCACACCTGTGGATAAAGCTGCAACATGGAAACTTCAAATGTAAAAAAATATCTTCATATGGAAAGGGTGAATCCATAAAACACTATTTGGGGCTCTAACTTTGTAGATCTAGAAGTATACATGTATGAGATATGAATGGAGGGCTTTTGAGCAACAAAAGATGAAGGAATTCAGATGAAATCAGCTATTTTGGTGGGAGAAAAACTGAAAACGGGGATTTTCTGGAGCACTGCAGGTTGATGGAAAATAAGCATTGAGCATGGAAATGAAGTACATATGCGTATATATACAAATAAGAGGACTTTTCTCTTGTAAGTGGGGTTTTTAATGTCCCAGTACAAGTCCTTTGGAAAGTACTTGCTGCTTACAAACGGGTTTTTGAAGTCCATTTGCAGCTTTAGAATAGCATCAAAAAGTGTATATAAAACACTTAAAGGTGGGCTTTTTAGCTCAAATTGCAAACAGTGGAAGAACTTGCTCTTTTTAGGTAAAACAAGCTTATGAACGGGTTTTTTTTTTTGGTTGGTAATAGTGATTTAATTTTACTAAAAGTTAGCCGGGAAAAGCTTGCCCCGAAACAAGGGTGGTAACAAGCAGGAGTACCACCTCTCCAGTAAAGCTCAGAAAAAATATCATAAATATACCATAAGCCAGAAAACCCCAAAACCTACAACACAAATATTAAGATCTGCTTTTAGCATCCCCTTTAGAATGGGAACGAAGAACCATATCAAAGTTCTTTTGATTCCTTACTTTTTTCCCTTTCACTTTATGCCACCCATCTTCAAGATTAGTCGCCTCCTTCTGCCACTCTGAAGATATTGTCGTTGTGATTCTCCCAACACCCCCGGGACAAGGACCCTCTGCCTGAATCATACCACCTACATGCTCCGAAACTAACAGTCCCTGATTCCCCATTGATCTTCATTTCTCCCTTCCCTCTGGCTTACCCACACCATTGACATGAAAGATCCCCCTTGCTTGATTAGCCGAACCAGACTTATCACTGTTCTCCTTTGGAATAGTAGCCTGAGAAGGTGTCCCTTGAGGCTCCTGCACCCTTTCCTCAGTAATCACCTGAGAGAAACTCTTTTGCTTTTCAACCTTTTTCTTTTCAACTATATAATGTTGTTGAGAGACATCTTTCCACCATGATGCCTCCTTCGACCTCCTATTTTGGCCACATTGTGCAGCCATATGCCCTGTTTGGAAACATCTTCTACACCTAAAAGGAACACCTTCGTAGTCCAAAGATTGAGTCCAACAACCATTGAAGTCTTTATTGTAATTTCAGCTGGGAGCCCATCAGAAATATCCATATCTAACAAGATACGAGCAAAGGTAGAATGTAGGAGATTTGATAATTCTTTATCTACCATCAAAAATTCACCTAACGAGTTCCCTACCGCTTCTAAAAGAGAGTCAAATCAGAGATGAAGAGGAAGATTTGGAAGCCTTACCCACAAAGGGATCTTGTCAAAAGTTTCAGTTGCTGGACAAAAGTCAGGATGCTAAGGTTTCAACATCAGAGAATACTTCTCCCAACTCCAGAAATGTTCACACAAAACCTTGTCTCTATCCTGAGTTTTTTCAAAGACAACAATTAAATATCCTTCTGCCATAGGGTAGATTTGGACATACCCATCACTGATTGGCTCCCAGTTATCAGAAATCCAAGAGTGTAGATCGTGTAAGCTTGGTCAGAGCCCCCTGAATCACCCAATCACACCTAGCTTTGAAAAGACTGAGACATTGTAACTTATTTCCTCCTCAGCCTCCGAGCCTAGCTCAACTGCAACAGTCTTGGATGATGGGATTAAGGAACCCCCATCACCATCCACAAAATGATTACGAAACCCCAAACATTGCTTGGGTGGCTTCCCAAAACCTTGGCCTTGAGACGCTACTGTGCCCACTACCTCCCGCTGTCGTCGGTATCCATGGGCCGCTTCATTCACCGCATAGCCTCCACCAAACCCCCCGCCTCCTATTGTCGATGCCCATTTCATTCCAATCGGAAAAGGCATCTTACCCATAGAATTGGGTTGTGCGTGCGACACTGCCCTTCCATTCTCAAGATTGTGGGTATTGGTGGAGGTTTCGCCGACCACAAATCCCCCCAAATCATTTCCTTGTAACCGAGCACCAAGGCACTCACTGTCGCCCTTGTGGAGTGTCGAGCAAGCATTCAAAACCTTTCCGCAATGTCCAAGCTTGCCATCGATAGAACCAGAGCGGCTATTACTTGGGAGAGAAACGAAATGCACCTTTGAGTCTGCAGAAACAGTCGAAACCCTAGCCCCAACGGTCGAAGATTTCAAACAACTCCGAAGCGCCATTCAACATTGATTTATGAACGGGGTTTTTAATCCCGAGTGCAAATGCAAGAATGATAAGTGTTTTGGAATTTTTGTTGATGTTTTGTAGCTTCTGTTGGATAAATGCTAAGAGACTATTGAAAATATATATATATTTTATTATGTGAGATAATATATATAGATATACATCTAAAATAGTATTAGGGGAAATTAATATGATAATGATTCAGAGACATTACATGTGTGTGTATATATATATATATTTATGTAGTTACATAATCAATTGCCATTATATTAATCTCATAATAATGAATAGACATGTCCCCATGAAGGGACATGTCTCTCCTATCCTCATTCTCAATATAAATGAAAGAGAGATTGCTGCATTTGGAAAACACATACAACATAGAGTGCTATTACATTTGCAGCTATCCTAAAAGTTAACAATTTTCATGAAGAAAGAACTTGCATTGCATCTTTGAAAGATTGAAATTTGGGAAAGATCAACACTTTGTGCATTTACAATTTGGGGCAAAACTCATATGGGAATTTTGGGAAGATCATCACATTCTTTGACAAATAATGTTTAAACACAACTTACAAATCTGAAAATGATTTACAAGATTTTTAATTTCAAAAACGAAAACAAATATATCACAAAACTTGGAAAATAATATAAACCAAGAAAACCCTAGCTTGCATCAAAAAGAAAACCAAACCAAAAACATACCTCTTCTCAAGAATTTCGAATGCAATGGAAAAGAAGTCTTTGAATCTTTGAAGAAATCTTCACAATTCCTGATGATTTCAAATTTGGAAGAAAATCCCCAAGTTCCAGCTATATAGGCAAAAGAGTTTGATTAAATCTTCTTGTTAAAACTCAGCCCTCCATGAATTTTAGACAAATGGCTGAGTGTGAGAAGAAATTTGCTTGAGAATAGCAAGCCAAAGACTGGTTCAACCTTGCTAGACATGATTTCTTCAATCTACTGCATATCGATTTGTAATGAAGGAGAAAAAACGATGCCCTATAGAAGAGCGATGTGTTTTTTGTGGAAGAAAACAAGCTGCAAATCGAATGTCTTCCTTTGAACAGTCTTTTGCAGTGATGGTGCAAGTTAAAATGCCATTCTTCCTTCAAAAATCACGTTTTATACCCTAGACGGGCTTTCAAACAAACGCTGCAAGTTTAGAGCATGTTTTCCTTTAAAACCCAGTCACATTTTGCCCTATACGGGCTTGATAAGGCATGATACAAGTGCTCACACACTTGTAAAACATAAAATGAGCCTATAGGAGAAATGACGGGCTTTTGGAATGATTTATCAAGCCTCAAAACCGCTTTTTGATTTGCAAAACATATAGAAATCGCCATCCAAGGTGTGACGGGATTTTGGTTCCAAAGAAAAAGTCGAAATGCTCACGCAATGATAAATACGAGCCTAGGAAAGTAATGACGGGTTTTTGTTTTTACTTTACAAGTCCAAAATCACTATTTTGAGTAATGACGGTATTTTGGACTTGAATCGCAGGCTAGAACGGTCTTTGTATATATGTTTTGCATATAAAAATCACCGTCTATCATCCATATGACCGACGATGGGCTTTTGTTGGGCTTTCACAAGTCTTTTTGTGACTTGGAAACAAAGACGACTTTGCCTTTAGTAATAACGACAAGCTTTCTTTGATGTAAAGCATGTTAAAAACGACGTCTTGCCTTTATATAGCCAAAACGGGGTTTGACATTGCTTTTACAAGTCAATTTATGACTTAGAAGAAACAAATTAAATGAAGTCTTTAAATGTGCATTACATATGAAAAACAAAAAAACCCACCTCTACATATGAACGGACTTTTGCTAAGTATTTACAAGTGTTTGAAATCATGTTCATAAAGCTATAATAAGTTACAAACGGGCTTTAAAAACCTATTTACATTATTAAACTTTTCAAAACAAAAATTTGTAATACTTCACAAAAAGAATTTTATAAGAAATTGGTGGGTTTTTAATTCCACATCACAAGCTTTAGACAAGAAATGAAGACTTGCAGTCGGGCTTAAAAAGCCCACTTGTAGTACACTTAATTCCTCCTTATCTCTTGAAATACAACTCGGATTGACGCCTAAGATAGCTTGAAACGGGCGAAATCGAAAATGCAACGGATTTAAGAAGAAAACAAAACCAAAAACAAACCACACAAACAAGAAAAATCAAATAAAGACTAGAAGGTTACCAAAAATAAGTATTTGCAGTCAGGGAAGAAAACCCCGTCACTGCAAGAAAGCTGATGAAGAGCTTGACGGAAACCTTCCAAATTGGTGTTCTTAAGACGTGAAACTTAGGACCATTCAAGGGATAACAGATTGCCTTCGTAACACAACATTTAGATCACCAAAAATTAGCGAGAACACCTACGATTTCATGAGAAAATTGCGAAGGGTTGTCCAATTTTATGAATTCAAAATTGAGGATAACAACTAGCTCTAACTAGGGAATGTGCCTCGCTTGTTCTTAGAAACAATGAAGAATGTAGAATCCAGACCTCTAAGTGTCTTCATCTACTCCATTGGGCTATAGAGTCAGGCGACCAAAATGAGAAGACTCAAAATCCTAAAACTCTAAAAGACTCAAAAGACTTGGACATTATGTATAGGGGTACTTATTTAGAGATTATTCAAAATAATGCTTCAGATGCTGTGCACTAAATGGAAGTGCAAAAGGAGTTCCATCGCGGTAAGCCGACATGAAACTGTTCTCCCCTGCTATCTTGTGGATTGTGAAAGGACCTCGCCAAAGAGAATCAAACTTGCCATGCATTGCCTTTGGTTCTCGTCTTTTATCCCAGAGTAGGACACGATCACCAACTTGGAATTCTCTCTGCTTGGTCTTGGCAAAAAGCACCTTGATTTGCTGTTGATGTGCTGCAAGTCGATCCACTACTTGTGTTCTCTGCTCCTCCAACTAGTGAAGAAACATTATTCGTTTATCCAGGGAACTCTCAAACATTCCATCTTCGATAGCCTTGACCAACTTAAGAGCAGGAAGCTCCAAAGTTATGGGAATTTCTGCATTCAGACCATAAAGCAACTGAAATGGCGACATGCCAAAAGCCCTCTTTGGTGTGATTCTATCTGCCCACAAAGCATCGAACAATGCTTTGTGCCAGGATCTCTGATTTTCATCCACCAGCTTGCGAATGATAGTAACTAGATTCTTATTACTTGATTCAGCCCGACGATTACCTTGAGGATAATAATCAAATGAGTCAGACAGGGTGATTCCATGTTCAAAACAAAACTGTGTAATCTCTGATGAGGAGAAAACCGCAACATTGTCTGTCACAATCTTATCGGGTACGCCGAAGCAAGAAATTATATTATCGTTCAAGAATGAGCACACCACTGATGAAGTCGCATGCTTTACGAGAATTGCTTCCACCTATTTGGTGAAGTAATCTGTTGCAGTTAAAACATCTGCATGTCCCGCACTGGACGATGGATTGATTGTGCTGATGAAATCAAGACCCCATTGCTGAAATGGTTCCTCAATCACTACTGGCTTTAGGGGTAATGCTGCAAGATTCTGCTCTTAACAAATTGCTGGCAACGATCATACTTGCGCACCCAATTGTACGCATCTTGGAAAAGAGTCGCCCAGTAGTACTTTGCTCGCATAATCTTGTGAGTTGTAACTGGTGCTGAGAAGTGCCTGCCACATGCCAGATCACGAAATGATTCCAACAATCTGAATTGTGCTTTGTCAACACAACGTAAAAATGTACCATCAATGGCGTGTTTAAACATACCACTGTCCCAAAGAACAAAGTGTGTGGCTTTGAGCTTTAGATTCCTCCTTTCCTTGAAAGTTAAGTGTGCTGGACATTTGCCATATGTGAGAAAGTATGTGATGTTAGAGTACCATTTGTTAGTCGTGCTTACGAACAAAACCTTGGGAAAGTCCTTAGGTAGGTCTTCTTTATTTGGTTCATTTTCAGCAATGAGTTGACACAGGCCCTTACCATGAACCAGCTTGGTAGGTCGAATCTCAATATCGTATTCCTGATTTTTGGCAATCCAATTGCCTCTTTTTGTTGTCTTGGTTCCAAACTCCTGTTGAGTCAAGATAGACTTGACAGTCGTATCTGGGACAAGAGCAACAACATGTGAATTCAGGATATAGAACTTGAAATACTTGACTGCCTTGACCACCGCATAAGCGTTTTTTTCCATCAGTGAATATTTCAATTCATGTGACTTGAGTGGGTAGCTCTTGAATGCGATAAGAGATTCAATATCGTTAGCATTCTTTTGCATGGGAATGGTTGACATAGTGTGTTCCGAAGCATAGCTGTACATTATAAAATCCTTCAGGTAGTCCAGGCAGACTAACACGGGCGCTTGCGCTATTGCTTCTTTGATTTCTTTGAAAGCCGCCTTCCCTTCAGCACTCCAACGGAAAACCGCTGCTGCCTTCATCATATCCGAGATGTGACGAGTCTTTTCTGCAAAGTCTGGAACAAATCTTAGCAAGAAATTTACATTTCCAAAGAAAGAATGAACGACAGTCTTGCTAGTGGGCAATGAAAGGTTTTGAATTGATTTGACCCGCTCAGGATCAATCTTGATTCCCTCCTTAGGCACGACGTGTCCAAGAAGTTTGCCTTTTGTAACCCCAAAAATAGACTTCTTGGGATTAGAGGAAATTCCGTGTCGGCGACATCTTTCCAACACCTGTTTCAAATGATACAGATGATCTTGCCCATTTTTGGAGAAAACATTAAGATCATCAAGATAAATCATAATGAATTCATTTTTGATGTCATGAAATGCTAAGTCCATAGCTCGCTGGAAAGTGGCGCCTGCGTTTATCAATCCGAAAGGCATCCTGTTGTAAGCAAATGTACCCCATGGAGTTGTAAATGCTGTCTTGTAGTAATAATCCTCCTTGACTTCAATTTGGTTGTAGCCCGAAATTCCATCCAACATAAACAACATCTGAGAACCGGTCACTGTTTGCAGAACATGATCCATGATTGGCAATGAATAGTTATCCTTCAAGGTGTTTGATTCAAATTGCGAAAATCCACACAAATGCGGATTTCACCATTTTTCTTACGCACTGGAACAATGTTGGCTACCCATGTAGAAAGCTGAATAGGAAAAATTATTCTGGCATCCAACATCTTCTGAATTTTCGACAAAATGGTGCTAGAAAGCCTTGGATTGTATTGCTATTGTTTCTGCCTGAATGGAGCAACGCATGACTCTAGCGGAATGTCGTGTTGCATTATCTTGGGCTGGAATGACTTCAGGTCATCATATGAATATGCCAACACTTCCATGTATTGACGTAGAAGATCAATGAATTGATCTCTTTCCTCCGATGTACAACACTTACCAATATTTACAAACTTTGGATCAATGACTGATCCAAGATTGTATTTCTCATACTCCATCGTAGAACTTGACCAGTCTCTTATTGATTTTTGACATAACGATCATGTTTATCAAACAGTCGCTCCAATGAGACCAAACCTTTAGGAATTTTATTTCCCTTAAGTTGAATGAACTCTTCACCAGTCTCAGGATCTTTTTTTGAAATGTTCTCACGAGGAGAACTACTACCCTCAAAATACAATTCATCAAAATTATCTCGTCTCCAGAAAATTGATAATCTGCTGATCATCATTGAAGACTTGCCAGTGATCAGAGTTGTCAGGAACACTTGGGTGGTATATCATTTGAATGGTATATACCTATCTTGCTCAAAACTCTTATGGGGAATTAAAAGAGTTGCCGATGCTGCAAGTGAATCTGCTTTATCATTAAACTCCCTTGGAACCATAGAATTATTGAAAGCATCGAATGCTTCAATATAGTCCCACGCTAAATTCCTGTAGTGCTTGAGCCTCTCATTCCTCGTTTGATACTGATTTCGAACTTGACATACCACAAGTTGAACATCACCTTGAGCATGCATATTCGGGATTCCTTTGCTTTGTGCAACATCAATACCCAACAACAAGGCTTCATATTCAGCAGTGTTGTTGGTATTATTGAACTGCAACTTGAAAGAGTAGGAGAACATCTCTCCTTGTGGGGAAATCAAAACGACCCCAGCACCAGAACCGATTGATGCACAATTGCCATCAAACTCCAATATCCATAAATCATTAGAGCTTGAAGTACTAGCATCATCTGATTGTTTGGAAGAACTTTCAGCAACATCAATCTCCATGGTGGGAAGCATAGCTTTTTCAACCATTGTAGAAGATGTTGTAGAGGCGGCATCAGTCATTTGATCCTCATTTGCATTAGCAAATCAATCACTATCAGAAAGACATGATGACATGGATGTATCAGAAGGCTAATCCTCAGCAAATACTGAAAATTCATTGATATGGAGATAGTAATTCCCCATTCCTGCTGATTCAAACAAAATCTGTGCATGAGGATCATCAGACTTAACAATTGTTTACTTGGTTTCCCTTTTCGAAAGTAGCTTCTGTATGACACCTTTGATAGATATCCATGCTTCTGGCATATCCATGTTTTCTCCGCCCACATCTTTACAGAAGTTACGGCCAAGTAATATCCCATAGGAAGTAGGAACGTTAGCAACCAAGACAATCATCTTGATCTTCTCTGGGAAGGAAGCGAATGCAAACTGAGCATCCTTAATTTGCCCCCGAAGAGGCACTTTTTTATTCTCCATCGAAAGGCAATTTCCAAAGGTCTTTGTCAAAGTAAGACCCAATGCATCTGCCACTTTGACTGGCATAACATTATTAGAGGCTCCAGAATCTATAACGCAGTTACTAAGCTTGAAACCATTAATGAGCAAGGAAATATAGAAAGGTTCTATTTTTTTGGGAACAAATGACGAAATAGTAACTAAGCTGTTAGGCAAACTCTTAGGTTTTGAAAGAACAGTTTGAGTTTGCGTAGGTTGGGATTCTCTGACAAATTTGGTAAGCCTTTCCAGCTGATCTGGATAAGCTTGAAGGCATTCTACCTCAGACATCTTGATCTTAGTCTTCTTAGCATGATCTACAATATCAAAAGCTTGGAAAGACTTTGCTAAAGAAGAAGAGAAACTTTCTACTTGAGGCTTAGGATTAGACGTACTGGGTTTTGGTACTCTGGAAGATACATGAGGAGAAGTAGGTGCACTTACTTGGTTATTCATTGCATCCTTAGGAAGGGTAGGCAGCGAGCTTCCTCTTTTGGCAATAGTGGCTGGTGTCTGCACATCACCCTTTGCTTTTGCAACCTCATCTCTTTGACAAGCTAACTGCATTTGAGAGCGCGTCATAACCACATAGGCATGACCGAAACTCTCTTTAGGATCCGTATCCTCATAGTGTACATACCCAATGCTAGAGTCGCCAACTGCTTCATTTTCAATGTATAGAGCAGCAAGGTCATCTGTTTGATAGTCATCTGACATGGAACCAGTTTGATCACTCTTATAGTACCCCGTGGCTGATTTGCCTTGTGGGGCTTCAAGCGCAAGCCTCTCCGGAGGAGGAAGTTTTGCCTCATTCTTTGTTGTGTAACTGTTAGCAGCGTTAGGAAATGTCCTTTGTGGGATATCTTTATATAGAGCAGCAAAAGATCCTTGCGATATTTGCTTTTTGAGAGCAAGTAACTCATTTGCCAGTTTTTGAACCATAGGATCCGTACTACCCGAAGCTGAAACATCATTGAAAGAATTTCCGTTGGAGGAATTTCCTTTTGATCGAACCTTGCGAATCTTGCCAGTCATGATAAGATCGTCTTCAATCTCTGTTGCCATAGTTTGAGCATTAGCCAATCTAGTCTACCTGTAGAGATGCTTCCATGTAATGTTCCTACTTCAGTTTCAACAGTTGTGGTGTTAAGTTTAGTTTGGTAGATTTTGTTTATTATTTGGATGATGTTATCATTACAGGAGTTAGTTGGTGATGACAGAGACATTACACATTTATTTGTGGGATCCCGATGGAGGTGTGACTTCCTTTCAGGTGGAGTCCGGTGAGCTATTAGTTGCGAGATTGCTTGGGGGCAAGCAATTCAAGGAGGGCGGATTGTAATGTCCCCATTTTAGCTCACCCCGAGTTGTAGTGAGGATTAGCCTATCAGTGATCCTTGTAGGCTAATTAGTGATCCTTGTAGGCTAATCAGCTGGATAGAAGGTCTCTGTTGTTTTGTAATCCTTGGCAATGGTGACATTAATTCTCTTCAGCATCTTGGTGTTCAGGGTCCTGCCTTTGCTACTTTTCGTTTGGCTTGGTTTGGTTGACTTACTAGTTATAGTAAGTCAATTTATAGCCGGTTGCTATTCTTGGCAGTGCACTTGGGCGTCTGGCTTAGTCAGTGTGTATCAGGAGTTGAATTATTCAATTGAAGGATTCGATAAGCAATTTATTAATTTCATAATCATTAATTAAGTTTTATTTAATTAATGATTAAGTTAAAAAGATTATGTTATAAAGTTTGGATATGAGCCATTTAATGTTATTAAATGAAGTTGACTTTGGGCCATTTTAACGTTGGAGGGAAATATAATAGATTTTTATATTTCAAAGTTGCAAGGGAAAAAGAGAATATGAATTTAAAAACATACAAAGTGTCTTGCTGAAGCTGGAGGTCAGTTGTGTCAAGATGAAGCTAGGGATCGATTTGCATTGGCAAAATTATAAAAGCCAAAAGGATGAAATCAAACTCCCTCATCTGCATGCATTTTGACGAATTTGTGAATTGAAGGAATTGAGTCATGGGTTTGAGAGTTTGTGAGCTGAAAGAATTGTAAATTCTTCAGCCATATATGCACTTTGAACTGGTTGCAATACATCAATGAATCGTGCTTGGAGGTGGCTAGGTTCAAAGCCATCCTTGTGTTTAGGTTTGTGATCAAATTTGGTGAGGAATTTAGTGTTTTCAATCAAGGAATTAATACAGAGGCAGCATTTGGTAATAATCAGCAGATCGTAGCATTAATAGAGGCTGCTGTTATTTCTACTGGCTGCCGTGGTTCCATTACAAGGGTCGGCTTTGTTGTTTTGGTGGTTGGGATATTTCTATCCAGGGTCTGCGTTATTTTATTGGATGCCGTGGCTTCTTGTGAGGCAGCGTTAATCTTTCAGAGGGCTGCAATATTGTTAGAGAGCCCAGCCCGTATATGTATGGTGAGGGCTTGTTTTTGCATTGGAAGGTGCCAGCATGTCAAGACTAGCATGCACGTCAAGGATTCTTCATTTTCCAAAGAGCTGCGATCACTTATAGGGAATTCAACGTCATTTGCTTACGGTCCAGGTTCTTAGCTTATTTGTAATTATTATTGTTGCACTTAACTTAGCATTGTAAGTATTGCTTTCAAATATGTAGTGAACAAAGCTGGAGTGTGCATAGTGTGCAATTTGCTTACGAATTTCAAGCTCTGTTATTTCAATTTCATTATTATTCAAAAAAATTAAAAAATAAAACATATATCTCAAAAACACAAAAAAATTGCAAAATTACAAAACGTTCAAAAAACATATAGAGATCAGTGCCAGCAGTGTTGTTAGAACCAACAGGGTTCTTACACTAGCAAATCACTCTCACAGTACTTCAGTGTTATAATGCAAGTCTGAAGGATTGCTAAATGTTTCTCTTTTGATTGCGTCTTAATATTTTCCTGTCAACAGAACTTATGATTCCCCTTAAGATAATTTTCTTGTCTGATATAATGATGTAGAATGCTCATGTAGAAACAATGCTACTTCCTAATGATCTTTTCTTGGAGTTATATATGGCTTTCGTTCCAGAATGAGCACTGTTCTCATCCTTGTTGTTTAGAAAGGAGATCTAGACATCAACAATGTCATTTTCTTTTTAAATTCCTCATTGTTAGCTTGCACAAACTTATCTAAATCAATGTTCCTTGCAAGAATCTAATTTAAATGGGCAACTCTTTTTGTATAATCGCTGCCTTCCTTCTTACATGTTTAATGCCAAGAGAGATTCTATAATGGCAGCAAGGAGTGGAGTGTAATGATGTGAAAATGTAAACAAAAGTCCTTAAATTTTATCTTAAATTTGACAGCCATTTACATGTCAAAATATTGATACAAAATACTGTCAAAATGAACAATACAACTTTTATTTCTACATTTGTTAACTTAAATAAAATATCTTAGAACTCCTTTTTACTTATTAATTAATTTTTTAATTATTTAAGTTTTGTCTTTTATTGCCCTCTTTCTTGGTATGGCCTTTTTGTTATAATTTACAGGTTTTTGTTCTCTGATTTTTTTTCTTTTAGTTTTATTCTCTTGTTCTTAAAGTTTGGTCTTGTTCTTGTTATTTTCATGCTTAATCTTCTTTCTTTTAACTACTTTTCACGTCCTTCTCTCATCTCTCACTTTCTTTCTTTCTTTTGGTTCTTTTCTTCTTGTAACTTCGTTTCCTTTTGTTCAATTTTTTATTCTTCTATCTTATCCTGCAACATTTATATAAGCTAGTCTGCATCCTATTTTTCACATATCCTATTCCTGATCATGAATCACTGAGATTGATTTGAAATGTCGAATCAAAAAATAATTACACAGTTTGTTTCCAGAAGAATTTTCTATAAAATAAAATAATTTTTAATTAAATGAAATAGCCCCAAATTGATTGATATCTCTCGGCTTTTTTTAGATGTTTTAAAATATCTATACTAGTTATATTAATTTCATATTATGATTACTTGTCAATAATTACATTTTGACAACTCCATCTAAAGAGTTGACATTTTTGCAAACGCATCTGTGATACCTCCTATTAAATGTATTTTGAGATTTCAGAATGATCTCTGTCTACCTGTTGTACTCTGGTACTAGTATCCCACGAGGATTTATAGTACGTTCTATAAATAATAAAATGGCAAAAGGTTCTTTTCTTGTTTCATATATAATTTTCAGCTACACAGATTGCATCATAATTATTCATATTTTAATTTTTCCATTTTGAAATTTAGTTCTGTCACTATATAGGTCATTGTTGCCTGGTCTTGCTTTATAGGTGGCTTTATCACATATTTTTCTTGTTTATGATCCCACTGCTTTTTATGTTCTCATTCTGAATAAAACTGAAAATTGTCAATATTAAATAGAAAAATGATGGTCATCCATAGACAAAAGATTTATTTTCTCTCTCTCAAGTTATATTTGATGTTTATTAGAATAAAGTATTTGGGAACCAATCATGTCTTCTTGCATGGTTTACAGTACGGTAGATGTCTTGTTACGTAAACCATGTGGAATTTGAATAAGTATTTGGCTGTCTAGAATAATATTAAGTGGTCTAGCTGATTGATACTGTTGTTATTTGATGTTAGATGAGCATCTGCACTGGTATGGAGGAACGGTAATTTTGTTTTTATTTGCAGATAGTAGGGATATTGGATGCTGCATTTGCAAGGTTGGCAGACTCATTAATCAAATATATCATTATCCCTGTAATACATAATTCATCGATTAATATTGTTTCAGATGAATCAGTACAAAATAAGCCAGTTCTTAGCCAGGACTTACCGTCTGCTATACAGGTCAGTACTGATTTTGTTTCATGAGTTGAGTTGGGTGATAAATAGTGTTTTGGTGAAGACTTAGATTTGTTGCAGCATTGTTACTTATAATTACAAATTGAGTATCAATTGTAGAGAAAATGAATATATTTTATGCATACAGATTAGGAATACAACAAAGAGATGTTAGACAGTTGCTATCACCAAATCGTTAGCAATTTAACCATATTGAAGATCATCAAGGCTCCCCTGTTAACTTGAATATATTTGATGCTGTTGGTGTAAGATCCATTATGTTACAAGCTGGTATACAAGTTGATACTTTATGAATGAGAGCGGAATGATCTGAACAACATGGTCTAAAAGAAACAATCATAACATGCCTGTATGTAGTTACATTAGTCAAGAAAAAATAATGTGTCCATACTCATAGATCAACAAGTGATAGATGCAATTTTTTGTAAATATGAAAAATGATGTGTCTACTTCAAAAAATCAAGCTTTGGAGTGGATGCATATGTTAGTCAAGCTATTTGAAATTCCATTGCATCATTTGCTAATAACTAAACTTAGTATGTGCTATCCATAATTATTGTTTCCATGAGAGGCCCCAGTCCTCATTTTTGTAACAAACCATTTAGTCCTAGTTTGATTGTATATTGGAAAGCAATCTGTTTAACGAAGAAAAATAAGATTTTGGCAGGATAAAACCAGGAGTGAATCTTGTAATCTTGCTTAATAAGATACAATTCAATATAATTTGTTCTACTTTTGTTTGTGGAGAATTATCAAGAAAAGGGAAGTGCTATAGAAAATAGAGTCTCGCACTCTTGCTTAATAAGATACACTATAATGTTAAGGAATTGAGATCTTACTAGAGAGAATTTAATGTTATTTATTTATGTTGTTCACAGAGTATTATCTAAATAGATATATAAATATATATCTTATGCTGAAATATAATTGCAGAGATTATGTCTTTTGTATGTTGCTGTGGTAATAACATTAAATTCTCGCTAGTAAGATCTCAATTCCTTAACATGGTATCAGAGCCTATCTAGAGAAGAATCAATATAAGTTAAATTCTGAATTATATATCAGACTGGTTGTTAGAATATAAAGAAGAAAGTAATAATGGCCAACAACATTAAAGTGGAGGACAGACTTGAAGGCGCTGCAAAATTCTTTTCATGGAAAATACGAATCTTAACATTGCTTCAAGAACTCGAGTTAGATTCCTATGCTGAGGAGGATCTAAAGATGCTGGAAGATGAACTTGATAAATCAACCAGGAAAAGGCGTAACAACAAAGCTAAGAAAATCATAATCGATGCTGTTAAAGACCATATTCTTCCCTCCATAGCAAGGTTAAAGATTGCTTATGAAGTATTCAAAACCATTCAAGAGACATATGAGATTAATAATACAAGTAGATTATTTACACTCAAACAACAACTCTTGAATTTAAAGATGAACAAAGTGGAAACTATCACGTCCTACTTCCTAAGAATTTCCGAATTAAAGAATCAACTCTCTACCATTGGAAACAATGTTGATGATATGGAGTTAACATTAATAGCTCTTAGAGGGTTACCTATCTCATGGGAATCCTTTATTCAATGTATAACTGGACGCCCTTCTCTACCTAAGTTCGATCGACTAAAGAATGATTGCACTCAAGAGGAATCTCGACTAATCTCAAGAGGGATTGGGCCAAACAAATGAGGAGAAATCCAAGCGCTACATACCCATTCAAATTTCAAAAGCAATAAAAGGAAGTTCAAGCATAAGAAGGGAAACTATAGCAAAAATCACAAAACCAAAGATTTCACCAAAGTACAGTGCTATAAATGTGATAACTTTGGACATACACACAGGTTCTGTCCGGAAAGAAAGAAAGTCCAAGCAACAATAGCCGAAGCTAAAGAAGTAGAAATATCTCTATTCTTCTTGGTGTTGTCAAGTGAAGTGAACTCAAACAAAAACACTTGGATAATCGATAGCGGAGCATCACGACATATAACTGGATTCAAAGATCAATTTGAAACCCTAGAAGAACATTCCTTTGAAGAAGTCACAATTGGAGACAACTCCACCTATCCAGCAAAAGGAATTGGGACCTGCTCAATCAAATTGAAAACAGGGGTAACCTTACAATTGAAAGATGTTCTCTTTGCACCAGGTATAAAAAGGAATTTGGTCTCTATTTCAGGCCTAGCCGATCAAGGCTATCGAGTCACATTTCAAGAAGATAAAGTGCTAATATGGCCTAAAAACACGAACATTAAAAATGCTATTTCTATAGGGTATAGGGATGGAAGCCTATGCAAATTATGTAATAGTCACAAATTAGCTCTATGTCATGAAGTTTCAAACTCTAATGAACTTTGGCACAAAAGATTAGGACATCTTGGATTTAGCACTCTACCTTCCATAAAGAAAACCACTACAGGTATATCTGATCTAAAATCAAATCATATTCGTACTTGTAAAGGATTTGCTCTAGGAAAAAATATCAAAAGATCCTTCCCTTCCAGTGAACATAAAACCAAAGTTGTATTAGAACTCATTCACACGGATTTGTGTGGACCTATGTCAACTCTCTCACTAGGAGGATTTTCGTATTATGTGATTATTCATTGGCGATTACTTTAGAAAAACCTGGATCTATTTCCTTAAACTCAAAGAATCAATTGAAGTATTGCTAAAATTCAAAGAATTTAAAGCATTAGTAGAAAACCAAACTAGGAAGAAAATAAAAACTCTAAGATCAGACAATGGGGGGGAATATATCTCTGAAAACTTTAAAGAATTCTGCATTTCTGTTGGGATTAAGAGGGAGTATATAGTACCTTATAACCCTCAACAAAATGGACTAGCAGAAAGAAAAAATAGAACTATTATTGAAGCTGCCAAGGCTATGATGCATGATCAAAATCTTCATACCTCATTTTGGGCCAAAGCATCTAATACTGCGGTATACATCCAAAACAGGTGTCCTCACTCAATCCTAGAAAACATTACACTTGAAGAAGCCTTTACAGGGAAGAAACCAGATCTAAGTCATCTAAGAATCTTTGGTTGTCCTGTGTATGTTCACAATCCTAAAGAGAAAAGAACCAAACTAGAATCCTCTGGAAAGAAATGAATATTTGTTGGTTATAGTGAAACTACTAAAGGATACATGGTCTACATACCAGGACAAAAATCCATTGACATTAGTAGAGATATCAAATTTGAAGAAGATATTGCTCTTCAACTCTCTACACTTTCATGAAGAGGGATCAAATGAGAATCAGAGGGAGAATATTATAGAAAATGATGAAAATCACACAATTGAGAATCAGAGGGAGAATGCCTTACAAGATGGTGGAAACTACATAACTGAGAACCGAAGAGAGAACATAATAGAAAGTGATGAACTCCCTTCATCTAACCTTGAAGATGTTGAATTTCTTAACAATAAGAAAAGGCCACTATGGGCAAGGAAAATGATTGAAGAAAATAATGTTGAACCAAATAAAATATTTAAAGAAAGTAAGAGAACAAGAAATTAGAAATGCTATCTTCCACTTATGGCTGAGCTTACAAAATCTGAACCATCTAATGTTAAAGAGGCCTTAACATGTCAAGCCTGGAAAGATGCAATGATCGAGGAATATCAATCTATTGTAAAAAATGATGTTTGGGAGGTAGTATCAAGACCTAAAGGGAAATCAATTGTCTCTTCAAAATGGTTATTCAAAATCAAATATGCTTCAGATGGCAGTATTGAAAAACATAAAGCCAGATTTGTTGCCAGGGTTTTTCTCAAAAGGCCGGAATTGACTACGAAGAAACCTTTGCTCCGGTTGCTCGATATACTTCTGTGAGAACAATTATCGCCATTGCAGCATCTAAAGGGTGGAAAATACATCAAATGAATATAAATACAACATTTCTTAATGGTGTTATTGAAGAAGAAGTACACATACAACAACCGGAAGGCTTCACCACTCATGACAGAAATAGTTATGTTTGTAAATTAAAGAAACCTCTCTACGGCCTGAAGCAAGCTCCCAAGGCTTAATATGAGCTGATAGACAGTTATCTTTCCAAGTTAGGGTACTCCAAAAATGAAGTTGATCCTAACATATACTTCAAAATATCCAAAGGTGAAATGGTAATTCTTGTTCTTTATGTTGATGATTTATTAATAACTGGAGAAGATCATCTTATTGCTAAATGCAAACAAGATTTCACAGACAAATTCGATATGAAGGATCTAGGTCTGTTACACTACTTTCTAGGCTTAGAAGTATTGCAAAAGGAAAACTATATTTTCTTAAATCAAGGGAAATACACCGTGGACATATTAACCAGATTTGGCATGATGGATTGTAAACCAATATCCACTCCAATGGAAACAAATCTTCACAAGCTCAAAGATGAAGCCGCAGATTCAGATGCTACAGATCCTACATATTGTAGATAGTTAATTGGATCACTTATGTACTTGGTAAACACTCGTCCTGATATCTGCCATGGAAACAAATCTTCACAAGCTCAAAGATGAAGCCGCAGATTCAGAACCTACAGATCCTACATATTATAGACAGTTAATTGGATCACTTATGTACTTGGTAAACACTCGTCTTGATATATGCTATGCTACAAATGTATTAAGTCATTTCATCTGCGAACCAAAGAAGATCCATCTATAGCTGCTAAACATATTCTAAGATACTTATGTGGTACGATTGGATTTGGCCTAAAATACGAGAATGTTGAGATACAACTCCAAGGTTTTTCTGACTCTGATTGGGCTGGAAATTCAATCGATCGTAAAAGCACTATAGGATGTTGCTTTAGTCTTGGATCAGCGATAATTTCTTGGTTCAGTAGGAAACAATCAACAGTTTCTCAAAGTTCTACAAAAGCAAAATATATGGCTGCTTCCATGGGAGCTCGAGAAGCAGTATGGTTAAGGAGGTTACTCTTTGGATTGTTCGGCAAGCCTCTAAAGCCCACAGTAATTCATTGTGACAATCAAAGCTGCATTAAATTTTTAGTTAATCCAGTCTTTCACAATCGTTCCAAGCACATAGAAATTCCTTACCACTACATAAGAGACATGGTATACAAAGATGCTATCAAATTGATCTACATCAGTACTGAAGAACAAAATGTTGACATCTTTACCAAGCCTCTTGCAAAGTTGAAAATTGAGTACTTAAGGAAGAAACTTGGTATGATTAAGTTGTGATTAAATTTCTGAGATTAAATCTCATTCATATGTAAATTGATGTATTCATGAATAAATATAAATAAAATATTGCAATATTGTGTTTTGAAAGGTGACGATCTTTCATGTGTGTTAGGTCACTATTGTAAGGTGACGACCTGAACAATAGTTTGACCTAGTGTCAAGAGTGACTATTAAGTTACTATCTTGACACTAAATCCTTGGAAGTTATCATTTAATCCAATTCCGAATTGTGTCGGGGATTATGATAACGTGTGCCTCAAGTTATTGATCTGGAATGTGCCGGATATCTTGACACTATTACTTATCACTAAATCCAGTTCCGAATTGAGTTGGGGATTGTGATAACCCTTCTATCAGGATTGAGTACATTAAACTTATGTTCTGGACTGTGCCGGTTATCCTAATGTGAAGCTATGTTGTGATTAAGTGTTATCACTAAAGTCCAGTTCCGAATTAAGTCGGGGATTACGATAACACACTCGTCATGATAATCTCCCATTCAGATATCATGATTCTGTTCAATCCTCTCTTGCTAAGAGGGAGTGTTAAATTATAGCTTTGATCTGATTGATTTATCAATATAAACATACATACATTTAATGTATATATATATTCAAGAGAAATTTATATTAATCAGATTTGATGTACTTAAGTAAGAATGGATCGACTTTTGTAATAGTCGATTAAACTTAATATATATAATATATTGGTTCGGCCTTGATAATAATTAATACCGTATGTTACGATAACTATCGAATGATAGTTATACGTAACATAGGTATTCATTGTTAATGGAATCGACTTTACTCGATGCTGATCATATATTAAAAGGATGTGTTAGAATAACTATCGGTCGATAGTTATACGTAACAAATCATATATTAAGGGATGTGTTATGTATAACTATTGACCGATAGTTATCGTAACACATCATGTGTATATTATAATGTCACGGTTTATATAAATAGCAACCACGATATTGAAAGGGCATGTCTACGTAGGACATGACCCTACGTGGCTCAAGCCACGTACGGTCATGTCTCTACGTAGACATGACTCCTCTATCATATATATACATAGTCGGATGTGGTTGTGGAAAAACATCTATAATAGTGTGCATGTTATTACCACAGCAACATACGAAAGACAATCTCTGCAATTATATTTCAGCATAAGATACATATTTATATATCTATTTAAGATAATATTCTGTGAACAACATAAATAAATAACTTTAAATTCTCTCTAGTAAGATCTCAATTCCTTAACATATAATATAGTTTAATTTCGATTGGAAATATAATCTTTTGTAAGAACATAAAAAACATATCTTTCATAGAATTTGTTCAAACACAACTCGGTACATGGAAGGGGTGATAAACATAGAGGTGATAACTTCAAGAGCGATGATATTGGCTCTGATCACTTTCGATATTTTTATTACATTCAATATGGATTTGATGTCATGTTGGTTGCCTTGCCTTTGAGATGTGAAGGCTTTGGTGTATAGGTATATCAATAGTCATTTGCCTAAAACAAAATAAAATTCCCACAATGTTCATGGATTGCATTAATACGTAACAAATATAGCGTCTTCAAAGGTACTTGGATGCACATTATGGCCAATTCTTGTCTACAGTGGACCAAATTTGATCCATACCTGCACCCAATACACACATGAACTCCCTAGATGCACTTGATCATGCATTAGGAGTGTTCACCTTAAATTTTGGGTGCATATCCCATGTATGAAGTGCACCACTGAAAAATAATTTTAAATGATTTTTTGTTGGAGTGAAAGTGAATGTGATGGTTTTTCAACCCTACATTCGTTTTAGTGTTTGCCTCTAAATCTGTTCCCTGATGTGTATGCCTTGCAAGGGATTCCATTTTGCATTTTTTGGGGCACCCATATGTAGATCTCCCTTATAAATTCCTATGAACTGTACAAAGGCCATGTGAACAATTTGATTAGAGAATAGCAAAACCAGATTTTAATCAAGATATGACGACAGGAATGGGAGTTCAACATGCTGCATTTTTTATATATTAGGGGGTAAACATGCCGAATAGCATTGAGGCTGTTTTGTGTGTTCTTCCTCTTGCTCGTTATGGAATATAATAAGGCAACAATTGTTGAAGTGTAATATGCTTCCTTGTTTGTGTCTTTTTTTATAAAGCTTGAAGAGAGAACATGGAATATAATTGAAGGGCAGATTTATATTGCAAAAGAATAACAATAATAATACATTGAAAACCTTTAAACTTAACCACTCAAAATCGGATACAATTCTGAAAATGAAATAATAGTTTGCAAACTGTGAATACCTAGAAGCTTAAATTAGATTACAAGCACAAGTTCAACATACCCATTTGCTGAAAATGAATACAAATGTCTGCAACAATTACAATCAGCAAATACACAGGGTTTCAAACCCTAGCTCGCATGAATACATCACCAATATGCCACAACTAGAACTGTTATGCAACAACATGTGATGTCCCCGTTTTAGCAGCTGTCTGGGACATGCCATTGTTAGCCCATCATTGCGACCCTCATGGGCTAATGGCTTGATTTGAGGGTCTCTGGGCGAGAACTTACTATTTATAGTAAGTCTATTTCTGTCAGTTTCTTTTTTTGGCAGGGCGTCTACGCAGGTGATTTGGCAGTGCAGTATAGTCGGAATTGGATATAATCGATTAATTAAATTTGACTTAATTAATTATCATGTTTAGGCTTATATTAAAGTCAAATCATTAAAGTATTAATGATGTTATCTGACTTATGTTTGGAATCTTGGATTATAAGTGAAGGGAAAAGTATATATTTGAATGATATCATTTTAAATATTAAAACTCCAAAGTTGAAGCATGAACACTTAAGTTATGAAAAGTGTCACTTTGAAGCTAAGAATTTCGAGCCTTGTTGAAGAAGCTAAGTCTCATATATGGAGATTTCAAAACTCTTGATGTTTTATCTTTTGAACATTTATGAAATTGCTGGAGTTTTTTGGTGAGACAAGGGTTTGGAGTTTATGCTGGAGAATTGTAAATTCTTGTAGAAGAATTATCACTTTGAGTGGGTTGCCAATCACTTGCGAATTGTGAGAGTGCTGGTTTGAAGAATGGTTTTCTTTAAGAGATTTCGTGGTTGAATTTCTGGAGTAGATAACCTAGCAACAAGCTGGTTATGCATAACGAATTTGTGAGAAGATTGCAGTATTAATGAATGGCGTGAGTATTGTTTGCTATCAGCCGTAACCATTCTTCATCAGCCGCCATTAACTTTGCACAAGCCGCAGCTAGTTTGTGGGAGTTGTGAATGAGCCGTTACCTTATATTTCAGCCGCTATCTGCCTTGCATGAGCTGCAGCCAGTTTAAATGAGACGTGGAGTGAATTTGCAGGTGCAAACAATAAATAATTTCTTTCCTATGAATGCTAACATTTCATATTGAATGTGATGGTTTCAAATTTGAATTTAAAAGGAGAATTCCAGAATTCGAATGGTATATGAATTAGAGTAGTTTTTTAAAATTAAGTTGTACTTGTAATGCGATATTATTTTTTTGAAATACAAAAAAACCTTATATATATGTTGAAAATTCAAAAAAAGAATAAAAATCTAGAATACAGAGACTATTTGCAGTGAATTGAGCCAGTCAGACTCTTTACACAACAACAATAAATACAACCATGAACACACTAGCCAAACTCCCCAAACTTCTCACAACTGCTGCTATAAATCAAATCCGCAATATTCACCGTTGAAGATTGAAGTATTACTCCCAATAAGCTCCAATGTAACTCCTGTAGTGATGTAATATCCCTGTAGGATATTATCCCCAAATTTTAACACAGAAATTTAAACAGATAACTTGCATGCAATTGTTTCAACTTAACCAACACAATGTACATAAAATATAGAATATCCAGCTAAGAAAAGATTTTGAAATAATATTGCATTTAAATCTCAGAAGAACAAAATATCCAAATCATAGCCACAAAACTTACAGTCAGATTTTGATAATCAGAAGTATGAAATTGAAGCATAAGTGAGACAACCAAGTGATATCTCCAACAGTCAATGGGTTTCCATCCACTGCCTTCAAGCTCGAGGGTTTGCGTCCTCAAACCTATTGAAAGATGAAGCTTTCCAGAATTTTCCCAGAGAAATGTAATCAAAAACATATATCAAGCATGAAGAGAATGAGCCTCTGAAAGTTCTTTTATAACACATCCTTGTGACTCTTCATTTTCCCCCAGCCTGTCTCTTCATCTTTCTTTTTGAGTAACCCACTTTAAATTAAAATGACCTTTTAATAATAAAGTGACATATTAATATGTACATATTTAATAGTCACTTTATTAATAAACTATTTAATCTTTAGGCATTAAAATGAATAACCATTTGAACTCGGAAAACCATGCGTGATAGCTCGTTGGAAAGGTCTCGGCGAGACGCTCCAAGTCCAATACTGAAATGCCAAAAATACCGAACCCTGTTGACTTACTATAAATAGTAAGTATCTGGAAACCCTGTTGAATCGACTCTGATTGGCCTGAAACTTGGATTGCCTAGGACAAATCACTCTCTAATCCCTGTATAGTCCTAGTTAGCCCACGAGACCAAGGCAAAAGGGGCTAACAACGCATTAGAAATTAATGGGCTAGAAAAGGGGACATTACAATCCTCCCTTCCCAGAGATTGCTTGCCCTCAAGCAATCTGCACTTGCATGCTGAAACCAAATGCCTGGATCCCATATCATCCTCAAGAATGTTGCTTCGCCAACCCGTTGAGCTACTTTGATAAAATAACATGCCTGGAATTGTGAAGCCACTCGTCGAAATCCCACTGAAGTAATGCACCAAACATGCCATTACCAGGATCCCAAATTATCACATTGTCACGACTGTCAGATATGAGGAAATAGTAGTGTCTCAAGGAACTATCAACACTGAACAACTCTCCAACTGTGAATACCAGGATCCCAAATCCAGGATGCCAATACCAGGATCCCAAATTATCACATTGTCACGACTGTCAGATATGAGGAAATAGTAGTGTCTCAAGGAACTATCAACACTGAACAACTCTCCAACCGTGAATGATCTCCCATGGAAATGCATAAAACCCACCATAGGCATGCACACAATAAAACATATCGGCACATCTTGAATTGCTGATGTAAAAATCAAACTGCTCAAAAGCGGAGGCCAACACCAATGGTGCGGGGGGGGGGGGGGGGGGGGGGGGGCAAATACAACAATCATCAATCTGAAATGCTATTGAATACATAGGTATCATGAGTAAGGAAGTGGTTGAAAATCCATCTCCTATGATCAAACTATAGCTACCATCAATCCTCAACCAAGAACTATTCAGTTGTTGAAGCATAGAATCCATCCAACTTATATGTAATTCAGAATTTGAACCCATGTGTAAGTCGATTGAAGAATGGGCAGCAATACTAAGTCTTGAAATCGATCCACTACAATCTTGTGACCAAAACTCATTACTAGAAACTGCACCTGGGTCCTTTATCCTGCAATCAATTTCATTCTCATCATTGGAGTTAGAAAGAACTCTCTCATCTAACTCGAAGAGTGGATTATCAATTGTCCAATCAACATGCACCTCAAACAAAGGATTGTCAACAACTTGAATATTTTCCTTTACTCCCAACTTATACTGAAGTTCTGGCTAGTCCAAAAATCTCTTACTTGATCTTCTAGGACAACTATCCAAGTCATAAGTTTGTTGTATGCTGTCAAGTTCCTTAATCACCTTCCTGAAAAACTCCGTCCTTTCTTTGTTTTCTTGCTCCCTGAACTAATTAGTGATCAAAATCTGATTTTTTTGCTTCTTGAAGAGCACTCTGTGTATTCTCTAATGTCTCCTGAGTATTGTTAAGCTCCTTTATGATCTTTTTAACCTCATCCTCCTTTTTCCTCAATTTATCAGCATATATTTCAGCAACCTGTAAAATGTAATCCTTGTCTGAAAGTAGACAAATAATATGATTTCAAAGATTCAAAGACTACTTTGACCACCTTTAAGTCAGCAACATAAGAATCACCTATTATACCACTTTGTCTTTTTCCCTGAGCCTTCCTGTAGTGATCTTCAATGATCCTGTGAGTGTCATCATGATGTACTAAAGCTGCAACAACTATAACAACTATATCATCAGTAACTTTCAGCTGATTCATCAAAGTATCATTGTCAATTTGAAATGTATTTTCTGATTGGTCATCCAAAACACCATCATCCTGAAATTCTTTCTTTGATTGGTCCTCTAAATCACTATCATGCATAAGTTAACTGCTTCTATAAAGAACACATGATTCATCATACCTTTCACAGGTGTTATCAATGTCATCATAGGCCTCAAACTGCTTGTTTGATTGATCTGCATGCAAGGTCAAGGCTGTTGATATGTCATCATTTTCAAGCATATTCTCATCATGTGAAGATTCATACACTTCATTGGAAATATCTTGAGACCCCAACATATCCTCAACAGAATGTTTTTCAATCACAACCTCCAAGTCACCAATATAGAGATTTGTATATCCCTTACCTATAACAATAGCTGAATTGATCTTATCACCAACATTTGTGTTATTTATTTGGGACAAAACTATGCCATTCTTATCTTCTTCATTGCTGGTCTGAATTTCTTTGGCTGCCTTATCTTCATTACAATCCCCACAAACATGATTAGGTGTCCAAGTGTCCTGACATGTAAAACAAATCTGCTCCTTCCTCATTTGGTTCTTACTTTTTTTGGGAGTTCCTACAACCTGTAAGCCCATTGAGATTAATTCATTTTTCAGTCATGTGCTCCTTGAACTTTTCAATTTTATGCTCAATCAACCCCTTTGAGAGCTCATAACCCATATGTGAAATTTTATATTCCTTTTTCCAAATAGCCAACAAATCTGATTGCAATTGCTTACAGATGTCATCATCCTCATCTAAGATTAAGGATATAGTGTGCATACAAGCCCACATGTATTCTGGATGATGTTTCTTGATTTCTGTTAAGAAACATTGAAACATTTGAAGAATCTAATCATTACATTCAAGATCAATCATAATGGCAAATGATTTGACTTTTGACATAATTTCTGAAATTTTAACCTTCTTAACAAAGGTAGGGCCTTTGTCATCATGTAAACCCTGAAAACTCTTCACAATCAACTGCAAAACCTTTCTCAGTACATCATCATTGTAGGGTGCTATAGGAGCTGTTATTCGTGTAATTTCACTAAGACATGAAGCAACTGCAAGTCTAACATCTTTATGTGGATGTTCCATAAACTTCTGCTGAACCAAAACGAGCATTGAGGGCTGCAAAGCCTAATTAAAAAGTCTTGAATCTAACTGGTCTACTTTAGACAAATACAAGTCTAATTCCTCTAGCTTAGAAAGAACACCATCATGAGATTTTATGGACTCCAATTGTAATCCAATCAAATAGAGCCAATTCCCTACTTCCTTTTCTTTCTGCAAGTCCCTTTGCTGATCACCATTGAGTGTAGCATTGAATTCTTTTGAGAAAAAAATGCTTTTCAGATCTGCCAATGACTTTGTTTTGTTTTCTGAGATAAAGTTTGTGAAAATCTGATACACACTTAAGCAATCTAATACCACTGAAATGGCCACCCATTGTTCTGACCCCAAAAAAATTTCAAACCCTTTCACCAGTTCAACTACTAGGCATTCTGTCAAGCAGATTGCTGATTTCTCACAGAAGGATTAAGAAGCTAATGATGTTTTGCTTGCAATGATTTTGCTACTGTTATATGTATTACCTTTTCAAAGTTTCAATGCATTCATTCCAAGATATGAAATTGCAATAGCAATCAAACATTACATGCTGAAAGTATAACAACGATTCTGACCTTAATTAAACGCCGATTTTGATGACTGGAACCTTCTTAATTTGCTGGAATCAGTCCTAGACTGGAACATTCAATTGACAATAGCAGTAGTCTGGGAGTATCTGTCCTTAATTGATAGAATTGAATGTTGGTACCATGGATAATTTGCAGACCTGGTATTCGTGCTTGAAGTATATAGTCTCAATTCTTCACGTAATCAGCAACCTTTCCAAAGTTGCTCACAGCAAGAATCTCAATCTCCTAAACTCTACGCGCAACAAGGCCTGTTACACCTTTTCAACCTGATTTGATGACCTCCCAATTCGTATGCGTTACCAGCCTGTATGAAAGCAATGAATTTGATCCAGTGACTATGCCCAGACGCAGCTACATGCTTAATCACGGTTGTAAACTATTCAAAGTGCTCTCCATTTAAATTGTGTTTTCAAATACCAACCACCCACACTAGATCCCTACCAAATTCCTATTGACTCCAATCATGGAAGGAGGTGTTTTCAACTGTGGGAATTCTGTAATAATAAAGCTGTCCAATCAAACACTATGCCCCAATATGTAATTCAATCCTCTGTTCTTTGCTTGTATACAAATAACAAGAAGCCTCGTGCCAACATTCCTGTAAAGAGACTCCCAAAAGATTGCTGGATTTTTAGTGTCTGGAATCACGGAATCACAAGATTACCAGTTTGTTCAGCAATAATCATCATGCCAAGCTTCAAATACGATACCAGAAAAACTGTGCCTACTCCAAACCAGCATGCAGTAACATTAGATGATGATTTTGTTTTCCACTCTCCAAGTTTGGACGTCTAGACTCAGAATATACATTGCCTTCATTCAGACTATTTCACTTTTGAAAGCTGAAGACATGCAAGCTTCATATAGTCGGCATTACAAAAAAAACTTTAGAAAAGATGCTCTTCAATCTCTACAGATTACTCCCAATAATACTCAGGACGACGAGGTAGAGGATTCTGACTCATACACGACCTCTTATTATGCTCAGCGCGCCATATATTCCGAACCAGAGATGTAGTAACATATTCCCAATTAACATAAAATATATGCTCTGATTTGAAGTCCTGATACCAAAAGTGTATTCCACGGCAAAGAATTTCCTTCACGGCAAAACCTTACAGATATATGCATGCTCAAACTTGAAAAAAACTTTCGTATCCTAACACTCCCAAGAGTCACATTGCACAGAATTCAGACCAAACACAAAAACAACTGGTAAGAAACCGCAATACTCCTGCACTCCACGACAACGATATTTTCATAATTCCATGGCTCGTCCCAACATCAAATATAAATAGCGGCAACCTTTGATTTGCCTTGCCCAAAGTTTGGATGAAAGACACATCCCCGGTGATAGAATACGATTTCGGAACCACAAATTAATTGACCCAACTTCAGAAAAATCAAAGTATATGTGCCGTCTATAGCCCACTAATATTATTATATTTTAATCTCGACCCGTCTTCAATGCACAATAGCATTCACAAATATCCTGCTCCGGCAAATATGCATGCCGATGTTACTCTCGGATGGTCCTTCCTTTCACAGAAAACACATTTAATAAAATACCAATTCGAATTTTTGGCCACAACAAATATATTTGCGCTAAACATTAGAAACTTTAAGATTCATCGGGCAAATATTTATCCAATTTGCAAATAAACTAAGGCCTCGATTTGTTTCTCCTTTACATTTTTAATATACTCAACCTTAGTAACATCCACACTAATAATCGAGCCAATATAATAAGTCCGCTTATAATAGTTCTGACGCCCCCACAAAATTTTGCTAAACTGGATAATTCCCGGTTAAATATTATCTTCCGAACTCTAGTGGAAGCCCAAAATAATCATCTTACTATAATACTCACCTCATGTTTCAATCCAACCATGGGCCCCACAATCCATTAACATCCATTGCCGCATTTGATACTAAATCAACACATTAAAATCAGAATATTAAAACTTCTTCGGCAGCTATAATATTATTTGCTTTTAGCTATATTTTTTTTTTTGCATATATCAGAGTAATAAACCCAAAATATTTCCCACTGAAAATCACCAAATCTGATGAATACTTTAATTTAACTCCACAAGCTAGAAGGTTCATAAGCTCCGATACCACTATAATATCCCCGTAGAATATTATCCCCAAATTTTAACACAAAAATTTAAACTGATAACTTGCATGCAATTGTTTCAACTTAACCAACACAATGTACAGAAAATATAGAATATCTAGCCAAGAAAAGATTCTGAAATATTATTGCATTTAAATCTCAGAAGAACAAAATATCCAAATCACAGCCACAGAACTTACAGTCAGATTTGGATTATCAGAAGTATGAAATTGAAGTACAAGTGAGACACCAAGTGATATCTCCAACAGACAATAGGTTTCCGTCCACTGCCTCCAAGCTCGAGGGTTTCCGTCCTCAAACCTGCTGAAAGCTGAGTTTCCCAGAATTCTCCTAGAGAGAAATGTAATAAAAAACATATATTAAGCATGAAGAGAATGAGCCTCTGAAAGTTCTTTTATAACACATCCCTGTGACTTCATTTTCCCCCAGCTTGTCTATTCATCTTTCTTTCTGAGTCTTTTATTAACCCACTTTAAATTAAAATGACCTTTTAATAATAAAGTGACATTAATATGTACTTAATTTTTAATAGTCATTTTATTAATAAACTATTTAATTTTTTAGGCATTAAAATAAATAACCAATTGAACTTGGAAAACCATGTGTGATAGCTCGTTGGAAAGGTCTCGGCGAGATGCTCCAAGTCCAATACTGAAATGCCAAAAATACTGAACGCTGTTGGCGTACTATACTTTGTAAGTATCTGGAAACCCTGCTGAATTAACTCCGATTGGCTTGAAACTGGGATTGCCTAGGCCAAATCTCTCTTTGATCTCTGTATAGTCTTAGTTAGACCATGGGACCAAGGCAAAAGGGGCTAACGACGCATCAGAAATTAATGGGCTAGAAAAGGGGACACTACAAGTGAAGCCACTCCCAATCCTCTAGATTGTATCTCTCAACAACGTGGAGAATGTCGCTTGTAAGGGTTTCTGTCCTCACAGACCAGCAAGTAGAAGCACAATCTCCGTCAAGAACCAAAGCATAAGCAATAACAATATTCAACCAAGCATGCTGAAAGATAGCCCTTCAATTTCTTTTATAAGACTTTCTGAGAGCTCATCCACTCACCTTGTAAATGTGGGATAAACAAAATCACCGTTTTTGCCCTTTCCTATTTTTTAGGGATGTTGCTTTTTCCCCTAATTTTATAGCGATTCCTATTTTTCGGTGATGTTTTTCCCTTTAATCTTAAGTCTCCAAACACTTTATATCTCCAATGTGTTATTAAATAAAGGGGAACTCTGTTAATAAAATATTTCCCACAACTATAGACTTAGCATTAATAAAGCCAAATATTTAAATTTAACTTTATAAACTATCTTTATTAATGCACAATAAATCATATCAATGAGAAATAAATCCTCCGTCGATATTAAACATTTAACATTGACGTGTCACTGCCACTTGTGGTCCAGTCATGCTGAGAATGACTTACTATAAATAGTAAGTGGGCCCAAAACTGCCTCAAAACACAGAAAGATCTGCAATTGAAACTGCCTAGGCCAAATGGCCTCTAAGTCCCATTAATGTTCATATTCTGGGCAACATTATGCCTAATCTTATCCTTAACAAGTTGCTGGGCATTCTTGTTAATCTCAGAAAGAGTGGGGTAAAGGGAAAGCATCGCTAATAGTGCGGGGGAGACTAGAAGGACATCACTTTAGCAGAACCTAAGATTTCTAAAGCAGCAGTTATGACAGTCAACAACTACATATTTGAAATCAACAATATTTTATAGCAAAATCTTGTTTTTTGAATCCAAAATCTGTTTTTTTTTTAAATTTTTACTATAATGAATGAAAAATAAGGATATTGAACGAGACCTGCTACTACACGGAATAGTGAAAGCTCTCAAGTGATCCACTCTTCAAAATATAATGTGCTGGTTTTGTTTAACTACATAATTTTCCATAAAGAAAAGACTCATTATGAGGAGTTTTGTCATACTTATAGACAGGTAAGCACATTCCCATATTTAGAATTTTAGACACATTCCCAAAGACGGTCTTCCTTCAAAAAGCCACAACCTTGCTCTATCATCCTAAAGCAATCATGTACCTTTAAATAGCTTTATTTTCTGTGTTCTTTTAAACAATCTTTGCCCGTAGCATTATCTATTTTCTTCATTTTATTTATATGATAGGCATATGCTTTTAGTCTCATTATTTTCTAGAATCGACACATGCTCTTTTCTTATTCTATCCTCCTAAATAAACACATTCTTTGTTCACGTTCAGCACACTCGTGTCAAGATCTGTGCCATTAGTGAAATGGACTGGACAGATTACAATGTTTCGGTCAACTCTAGTGCAACATTGAACGAATATTGATAGCCAACACTATTTATTCCTTTGTCAATCTCAGTTGAGCAGCTACTACTCATTTAAACAAGTATAGATGACAGCAGGTAGGTCTTGGTCAACTTACTTCTGAATAAAATAAAGAACGTGTAGCTGTAGAAGCTCACCGGTCAAGCAGTAGATTCAATAATCAGTGACAGAAGATTCCATAAAAATCAGCAATAGTTTTCAATCCGGAGCAGTGAATCTTGTTAACAAAGGATGCTGGTCACCTGTAGACACTCTGCTATGTGACTAGGGGCTACTGTTATTGGTAGTACAATCTGCATCTAGTCAGCTTTCTGCCCTCAAATTTCTCACTGGTCAATAGAGAGAGTTGGCATTGCATTTGTCGGCCTAGTCAGCAACCTACATGCCCATGACAATGTCATTAGTGGCAGTTCTCTGGGAGAGAAAATAATCATGCTATTTCACTAAATACAGAATTTTCATAATAAGTATGATGATTATAATGTTAGAATGGATTCATATATACTGATGATTTATTCCACCAACCCTTCTATTTGATTTGTTTTCTTGGTGTTTCTCTGGTGCATATCAACCTTTAATAGTTTACTGTTTTATGTATGCAGTTGGTGGCTTCTCTGTACAGTGAAAACTTGTTTGGGGCTGTAATACAGTGGAAAAATAAAAAAATAATTAGTTTGCAAAATAATTGTTTTTATGGAAACTTTCCAGAGATGGACAACCTTGATATTTTATGCATCAAATTATATAAATGGAGCAGGGTGACAATGTTTGATACCGGGTACTTGATATAAATGGAACTGCTGACAATGTTGAGGAGTTGTGCATCAAATATTGCGAAAATGCAGAGAGAAAAATTACTTCCCCACAAAAATTTTACAGGATAAGCATTGGTCAACCATCCATAAATATGCAGAAAATGGTTGAGTTAATAATTTTTCAAATACAAGTACAGAGAATACAAAAATGGGGAGGAAATTGAGAATAATATTATGAAAATGAAATATTCAACTGTAGAAAATAAAAAAGAAAATCTTGACTATTACAATAATTTCAGAAGCAAATCTTATCAACAAACAACAATGATTGATATGACAAATACGATGATCAGTTATTCAAAATAAAGATGACAACAGTGAATATTTTAATAACTTCACTTACACAAAAATATTAAAATAATAATGGTTCATCGACATCTTCATAATGGTTTTAACTTTTAACTGGTGCATAATTGCTTGAAATTCATCAATAAGTTGCCTGTGATTTATTTTGCTTTGAATGGGAAATGGCTTAGCAATGTTCACATCAAGAATACCTCAACATGTCAACGAGAAGTGTTAATGTTTCTATACCAGGATTGAAATAAGCAGCAAAACATGACAGAATAATGAACACAAAGACACATAATTTATCCTGGGAAAACCCTCCTACTCGAGGGAAAAACCCAGCCACACCACAAAAACTTCCTCCTTTACAAATGCCTTCTCAAAACTGAATGCAAATGCCTTTACAAATAGATGAGATATGAAGCCACAATGACAGGCTGATCTCAATGGAATGCTAAACAACTTATAAAATAACACATGATATGAAATAGAATGCTCAGCTCTCTCCTTAGAGCCTTCACGGCAATCCCAGAATATGTATGAATGCTCAGCTTTCTCCTGAATATATGACGGACTCAGAATATATATAAAATGCTCAGCGATAACATCAGAAACACTTGAGCGACCTGCAAGAAGAACTCATATATGAAAGGCGAAAACAAACTCTTCAAATGCTAGAAGACAGAACTGCCGAACAACAGAAAAGAGGAGAAGCCGATACAATATATATCCACATCCCGACGGTAATCATCCAATACATATGCAAAAAATCCATTATGAAAAGAATCGAATAGTCATCAAGATAACGGACCAAGACATTAATGAAAGAAGTAACTGCTGTGGGAACCATCGGGTGAGACTTCCAATTCCATCGAGAGTGACTCTTGCCATTCCATCAAATGACACTTCGCACAAAGTGGGTCCACATAATACTGACGTGGAAGAATATTCAAGGAAGCAGACACAACAATCTCAGCATAAGCTATGCAATTATAAACGCCACGAAGATTCACAAGGCCACCACGTAGAGTAACTACACAGATGAGCTTATGCGTTGAAGCAACAAATTTGCTCAGCAATCATAATCAAGTAAAAGTCAGCAATAGAAGAATAGGTAATCATCTGAGATAGGAATGATATCTCTTGCAGCTACCAAAACATTAACAAGAAGTACTAGAATTGTGAAGTCTAGAACCAGTATATAAGCTAAAATATTGATTTATTAGAATGCTAAAAGCTTCTATTAATAAATTGGGATGAAGGATTCCCCATAGCATGCTGGTGTGTTTGTACAACAAGTAAAAGAAAAAATGACGAATTCTTACAGTACTGTAAGAATGAGCAAGATGCCATGAATTTCATGGTTTAAGAAATAAAAATTCTAGTGTTTCTAGTTGAGATATTTAGGCATTCTTGAATTCTAAAACTAGTATATAAGCTAAAATGGTGATTAATTACAATCTTAAATGCTTCTAATAATAAATTGGGATTGAGGATTCCACATACCATACATGTCAGTTTTTCAAAAAGTAAACCAAAAAATGATGAATTCTTACAGTACTGTAAGAACATCTTGGAATATGAGATGGCACGGATTGCACATAGATTTGTCTAATAGTTATTTATCCAAACTGAAATAGCATCTTTTGAAAGACAATAGGAATTGCCAGCTCTATCTGTGCTTTAAAGTCAAAGAATTTCAAGAAAGGAAGATAAGTAATATGTAAAACAAAGCTTCAGAAAACGATATATTTTTAAAGATGGAATTCTCTGCAAAGCAGTTTAACCGTAAATAGCATCTCAACAGTATGTCAATTGCCTTTCATTGACCAGATTTTTGGCTTTTTATTCGTTTCATTGATCTTTGTGCATTGATTATTTTAGGTTTTCTTAGACATCTAATATAATTGCACATCATAAATAAGGCTTATCTTCTGGTCTGAGTTACTAGTTTGGGTATGTTGGTGTGATTTTTTTGAGTCGGGTACATCTGTGCAAAAATTGAATAAAAATCATAAATATTTACATATGTGGGCTGAATTGCAGGAACTAAGTTTAGATAATCACATACCATACATATAATAAACAAAACAACTATTTCCCTTTAAATTTTTTTAATAAGACTGTATGTACCTCAATATTCAAAGCTCTAACCTTCATTTTGTGGACCCATCAAGAGCTCCATTTCATGTCACTCTCAGGTGGGAGCATCTAGGGTAAAATCTAGCAAACCACAAAAGCATAAAAAATAAAAACCATGATGCAAATGTGGGGGACACTTAAAAGTTAAAGCGCTCGTATTGTCATTAGTTTCTGAAGCCAGCAATTTTCTTTTAACAGAGAAACTTAGCAAGTAATACTCCAAGACTCAACCTAAATATACAAGCCATAAAATGGTAAACCTTAATATTAAAAATGAAAAGAAAAAGTGAAAGAACAGCATTATTGTGCTCATACACATTTGCCGTCATTGGACAGAGAAGTATAAGGAGGAGAAGCCTTACAGAATTATGGCCATCCTACCACATTTTCTTGGCTTCCTAACTCAATGGTGCCTGTTTGTACAAGTCCACTGCGTTAACAGAAAAAGGGTGTTTGTAGAAGGGAGGTGTAGGGGTGTATTATTTATTCTTTCTGTGAAGTATGGCAACATAAAAAAAAATTATAGTGCAAATAAAATTACAAAACAAAAACGAAATTAATTTTTCTTTTAAAAAAAGGCAACAGTTTGCAGATGGTTCTGTTTTTGAAGCTGGATTTGCTTGGCTATGTTTATAGACAGACCTAGCTGATCCCGGGGCCCAAAGTTGGCACCTTATGCACACCCTTAACCGACGGGACCATGAAACTTGACCCAGTTACCTGAAGTTTTTTGAGGAGCTGGTAACTTAGATTTTTCCACGTATTGTTGAAAGGTTGACCAATTCATAATCTTTCTAAGTTTGGGCAACACCATAGATTTTCTTCTTATATGCTGAAAGTTATAGAGTAGCGTAAGCTCATGCACTGCTTCTGATGATTTATTAAGCTTAACAGCATTCAATCCTGTTAGCTACGTCATTTTGTTTCAGAAGGAATATGTAGCAAAAACTTAGATATCTCTGCTGAAACTTAAACTGGTTTTCTTCAAATATTCACATGTTTGTCTGACTTTGTGTATTTTACAGACAGAAGGTGTATCTCCTGAAGCTTTGTATTCAAAGCTGCTTCATGTTCTGAAGTTTGTATATCAGTATATTTGCTTTGAAAATGGGATCTGGATGAAGTTTATTGGAAGATTAATGTGGCCAAAGCTATCAGAGGCAATTATTACAAATTGTCTTGCCAAGGCATGTTACCAAACTTTTCTTTGTTTGATAACAAAAACCTTATTAAGCTTTCTGTTTTAATATATCCTTCATTTCATGGAAGATGTTTTCTTTAGTTTTTATCACGTTGCATCTTCTTTTAGGAGGTCAAACCTTTGTTGTGTGTAATTATCTGTCTTGTGAATTACTATTGTCAACTTCAGAAAAGTAGCTGGTCAGTTGGTGTGGTTCCCATAATTTGGACTTCAATAACATTTTAACTTTAAGATATTTTTGTTGTGGAATTCTGGAGCCTTGTGTTATCTCTGTTGTTGTATCCTTCACTTTATCTTGTATAATATGCTGGGATCCAAATTTCATATTTAGCTGGGTTCAAATGGATGGTGATCTCTGAACATTATCATCAGTGGCTTGACCTGGACAATATATTTCTTGTAGGCTGTACCTGATGAAATTTCTGAAGTTACAGAGTTCCAGAAGGTGGTGAAATCGACAAGAGAGTTTGAGCATGAATTAAAGCATATGACATTGATATCTGCATCTGATGATAAAGATGACAGACTGACCAATTTTGCTTTAAATGTTGAGATTCATTTCGCTTCAAAAAAGAAAAATTGCATCTTAGCAACTGTGCGAAAGCTAATAGTTCAATCCGATTTTAAGGCTTCATCGGTAAATAAAGCTAGTTCTACAGATTTTCTGCTGTTGTAGCAATTTTTATATCTGGCCTAGGGAAAGGTTCTGAGTATTCTTCAATATTTCACAGGCTGTTGAACTGCTTTTCTGGCCTTCCATATGCGCTGTTTCATTGGCTGCGAAACAGTTAATGGAGATAGTGCATGAAGCACTAAAGGTATTTGACTTGCCAGATTGAAATTTCTTTAATAGCAAGCATCACTTTCCTTTTTTTTTTGACTCCAGTAGATGTTTCAGCAACATTTATAATTAATTTGCAAGCAGTTCTAAATATTATGTTTGTAAGCCTTAACACTTTATTCTGTGTTCGTCATTTGTGAACTTAAATATCTTCTTCCAGAAAATTTTGACATAAAAGAAAAACAGTCTTTCTTGAACTGGTTTATTGTAAGGAATATTAATTTTAAGACCATAGTTTAAGAATAAGTGTTTAATCAAAGGACATTAACTCTACTTGATTGAAACTCAAAGTATTCTACTTAATTCTACTTGTGTCAATTGGCTACATTTTTAAAATCTTTTCTATACATCTATTTTAATTTTTAAATATACATATTCATACAGAGTTCAAATAAAACCATGGAAGGTTATATATATTTCCTCAAATATAAATTACAATACTATTTATTATGTTTGACGATGATGTAAAGGTAATAACAACAGATGCATTGAAGCTAAGTGGTCACTGTGATAATTTATTTCTGTTGTGTAGGATGCGTGTTCATCGCCTAAGCAAATAGCATTGGAGTTTTATCATGCTGCACGAGATGCCCTTCTACTATATAGAGCTATTGTTCCAGTAAAGGTTTGCATGAACACCTTACTTAGAACTTGAGTTGGACAAAAATTATTCCCAATGTGCAATGTTTTTGTTTTGACTAATTAGGACAAATACAAAGCACTTAGTTTTAGACTGGTAATGTCTTTCTTTTTAGTTCATTAATTCATCCTTAATGAAAAATCCCCCCATAATATGAATAATGTCTTATGTGCAAATATATGCAATGAAACGATTTTAGTAGGAAAAATGATCATGCTACTTGAGATGCTTTTCTATTTTATAAAACAATTGTTCCAGTCTATGTTGTTGGGTTTGGTAGAAGACCCCTTTGTAGTGCCTATATGGTTCTGGTTCAGGGCTGGGACAGCCTAGGGTTCGCCTAGGGACCTTGGGTGGATCTGGCTGGACCTAAAAAAAAATCATGATGGAAATTTGCGCTTAAGTTATAAAATTGTGGAAATGGTGTGTGCCATGAATGCTGCCCCTCAACCCCATTGGGGTTTCCACTCCTAGACCGCCATCAGTTGACATCCCCAATCTAGGCCTTTGTTTCTCCCACACTCGAGATCCATCCCCACATCCCCCCTTTCGTTTGTTGGAGACTTCATGGAATATAGCATATTTAGCTCAAAGTTAAACATTTCTGCCTATTGTGAATTATTCTTCAACTAAGAGGGAATGGAGCATATACTTATTTATCCACTTAGGTAAGTTAAGCTGATTGGTTCAAAAGAAGCCAAGGATTTGGTCTTTGTGCACACTAACTTGCATCTTTTGTCACATGAGAAACATAATTACAATGAGAGGGTGATCTGGCATAGATGTTATTGTTGCACAATTTATCAATATCTCTTTAGATGAGGCAACTTCTACATATGACATGGCTAATAGAAGTGGCATTGTAATTCATTGTTGTTCAAATGAATTTGAACCAATGTTGATTTTGATGGTCTTGATGAAGGACAATATAAATATTTAACCACAATGAACCAAAGCATTTCTAGGTTCCCTGCCATTTGTTGCCCTTTCCACACACATTTCTAGAACACTTCTTGCATGACGTGTGGTCAAGGATGTTCCCGTGGCATTCCTGCATACCTGCAATTTCCCCAACTTAGGGATGCCTAGGAAGGTCCGGGGGATACATTCCTAGTGAACAAAGTTGATAAATCTTATTTTTACTATTTCTATTTCCACATTTTACAACAAACTTTTTCTATAACCTAGTTGGTGATTTGTAAACTTAATCATTTGGAGCATCTTGGAGTATTGCTGTCTATTATATTCTAAGTTTGTTAATACTTTCTCAAATTATGATACAGTTGTCTGAGTGTAAATTCACCATTTAGTTCAAAGAGTAATGATTTCTTCAAACTAGTCATTGTGGGTTCTCATGATGTTCCCTTTCTGAAATAAAATCTATTAATAAATAATAGTAAATTAAATCTTAAAAACATATATAAATATATATTAATAATAATTAATAAAATCAAATTACTACATATAGTCAAAGGAAATAGTGAGGATCGATTGGTGCATTATTTCCTTGAGTTGTCAGCCGTACACTTCCATGAGGGAACCCCCATACTAGAGGAGACAATCTCTGACACAAAAATCTATTTTGGCCGATTCTTCTATATTATATTACGCTGGGTAAGTTTCTTCTACACCACCGCATATCTTCACTTGAGAAAATAAGTTTCTTCTACACCACCACATATCTTCTACATCACCGCATTCAAGTATGTATTATGAATTGATAATTGTTTCTTAATTTAATCTAATCCAAATGCATAGTGATGTATGTTAATTTGTGGGAATTGGCAGCCTCCTAGTAGAGAACGTTACAAATTGCCATCCAAACCCTAGTTGGGAATTTTAGGGTAAATTAAGTAAAGTCCCAATAGGGGACATTACAGTTCTTCCACCCGCATCTTGTTTGCATTTGTTATTTTATGGTAGGTATTGGTTCTTTCTTTTCTTCAATAATGTTTTTTTTATATTTGTTTTAAATCTATGAAGCATATTGCTTCTTTGATCAGAAAATGAGTTATGTTGCACAAAGACTCCATGATGAAGAGGTTGACAACTCAAGGGATTTTTTCTATGTTACACGAAAACACGTTTCCTGTCCCTAGGGGACCCGTTTCTGTCCTCGAAACGTTTGGGGACAGTGGGAGGAGAAGGAAACGTCCCCAACCGTCCCTGATTTGAAAAAACAGCAGGAAACCGTAGGAAACGTCCCCTGACATTTGGGGACAACAACCCGTCCCTGAAATGCCTAGGGGACACCTGAAACACCTGAGCCTTCCTCGAAACAAAAAAGAGTCTAAATGTTTGGATGATTTTTTGCATTTAAAATTAAATAAAAACACTTTTTGCCAAATCAACAATGTGGGGGCCCCCACAAGGTTTGAATTCGTGCCTGCAGACGATAAAATTCGTGACTAAATATTCGGTAATGAAATTCGTGATTAAATATGTTTAAAATTATATATATTAAATCATAAATATTAAAATATTAAATTTGTAAATCCAATATTTAATTTAAGTTTTTTAATATTCGTCATAATAAACGCATGTTAATTTTTTTTTATTAAATAAAAATATATTATGATTATAAAATTAATGCTGTTATACTGATTTATACTGCTGTTATACTGATTTATAATGCTGTTATACTGATTTATACTGCTGTTATACTGATTTAAAATGCTATTATACTGATTTATACTGCTGCTATTATCATTTATGTTGGTACAAGATATGGATTCGGGTACGCGGGTATGGCAAATTTTTTCCTTGGATACGGGTATGTTTATATCCTTACATACATATATAGATACATATATTATAAATTAAATATATAAGCTTTAAATTATAAACTTGAAAAGAAAATTATTTTATATATTATGTATATTTATAATAATAATATGTATATTTATAATTAATAATGTATAACTAAATATTAAACATACATTTTTATATCAAGTTTTATTTCATAAATAATAATATTGAATCAAAAAATAAGAAAATATTTTAGAAAACATTCTAATATAGAATAAAAAATAAAATATGAGTTAAAGGTAAAATTTTAAAGAGGCTTGATGTTATTTAATGCCAATTAATTGCCAAGGGCCACAAATGGAATGAAGAGATAAGTATTAATTTAATTTTGTCTTTAAGAGGCCAAGTTGGCTTTATTAAGGAGACACCTTTTGACATAAGTGGAATATATATAATTGGGTGTTGAAGCCACTTCAACACCCAATTCAAATCAAATATCAATTGCAGATCAAAATCAAGGAGTGCAGATTGAAACCCTTCAAGTGAGGCAGCTAATTGAATGAAGACAATCATAGCTTGAGGGATATTGAACAACAGATCATGCCATGTTTTAATAAGCATCAAGCCATTTTTGACAACTCAAGGCTGTCAAGAGGACATCAAACTCTAGAAGCAACTATATTACAGACTTGGAGACATCAAAAGGTTGAAGATAACATCAAAAACAAGTCCAGATCTTATCATTAGAAATCAGAATCTCAAGAATAATCGAACTAGTAAGTGAAAATCAGACCTTTCTAAGAGCAAACTACTTCCAGATCTGAGTCTTAGGCTCAGATTTTTTATCACACACAGCCAGGTAAGTAGACCTTTTTATGGTGTTTCATGATTGATAGAAGGCTACAAATCCATATTAGATGAGGAATTCAAGTGGAAATCAAGTAATGATCAAATTATCTGAACCCTTCATTTTATTCGAGCATAATGAAGTCTTTAAGTATAGAAAGTTCGATCATGCATAGGAGATAGGTATTATGATGAATTTGGTTTGTTTTTACTAGCTTCACTTTTGATTTGAGACTATATAAATTCAAATGATTAGCAAGACAATGTTGTTTTGCAAGGTGAAAGGCTCGAGGTGAAGTACAAGATGGAGATATTAAAGAACATGGAAGGGTTGTGGCAAGGATTTCAAGCAAAGTACAATGTGAAGACATCATGCACCAGCAAGCTACAACTTGTTCATCAATCAAACGAGGTGCTTCTAAGTTGAAGATTTAGTCAACAAGATGTAAATCCAAAATCAGGTTCAAGTCCTCAAGATGAAATTCAAAATGCAAGTACAACATCGTGATCAAGTCTACAAGTCAAAGATAAAAGTCATTACAATGATTTTCATCATTTACTTCATCCATGGTCATGAACAGTATTTGTTTAACTAAGGATTCTTCATATGTTTTTTGAAGTTTATCCTAAATCTCTTTAGCTGTATTGCAATGTTTGACTTTCACAAGGTCTGTCTCTAACAAGCCACATAAGATTGCCTTCATGGATTTTGATTATTTTCAAAAGTCATCATCCCATTAGCATCTGTAGGAGTTGTAGGAATTGTATAACCAGTCTTCACACTATTCCAAACATCAAAACCAAGAGACATTAGATAGGTACGCATTTGCACTCTCTAAAATGCATAGTTGGTGCCATCAAATAAAGGTGCTTTGTTCGTAGCGAGACCTTCATGAGAACCCATGTGTGCAATCAGGATCAACCTCCAAACATTTAATCTCTATTTCCGAAGGAACCTTGCTCTGATACCAATTTAAGAGCACACAAGAAATACTGAGAAGGGGGGGGGGGTGAATCTGTATTTTAGAACTTTAAAAATTTTAACTAAACGAGACCACATAAAACACAACGTGAGAAACCAAAGATGCATACACGAGATTTCTCGTGGAAAACCTATTTTAGGTAAAAACCCATAGCATACAATAGCTTTCATTAACAAAATTGGGCACGAACCTAGATTACAAAAGTGAGTACTAACTCGTTGAGAGCACCAACCCTCTACGAAGCACCAACTCCAAACACCTAAGCACCAACTCTAGTCAGCTGAGGCACCAACCCAAAACTACAGTGATATTTTAAACAACTCCCTTTTCTAAAATATACATCTTACTCAGACTGCATCATTATACTCCACTCATCCAACACAACATAAACTCTTTCACACGTTTATACCAGCTACATCCTCATTCTTAAGAAATCACATATAGATATTAACAATCCTGAAATTTGACTACCATCAACATCAAATGGTCTCACACCTAAGCAAGAACAAAGACGTCCGTTAAATTTATGTGATCAGAAAGAGAGTAAATAACATAAACAATAAATGCAACACATAACACAATAGTACCTTGGGAAAACCTCCCTATTGGAGGTGAAAAACCCAGCAATTAATGTTTCAGATTTATTAGATCGATTACAGTTAGCAGATTTATTAGATCGATTACAGTTAGCAGATTTACAAATTAGCCTTCTTATAGTATGATCCAATTGGGACACAACTTATCTGAAATCTGATTGGTTCATCCTTGAAGTGCAGATCACTTTGAGTTCATTTGGCAGCCTTGAATTGTATCCTCCAACCTGAGGTTAAGCTCACTTGATGAATTTGCCACTACTCAATCAATTCACTAACCCTTGATGAATTCGCAAGTGAAAGAACTTGCTGATGATATAGATGTATTCGCTGAATATATGTGATTTGCTGCTATGATCAGATCTTCGCTGTTATATGTTAGCACTGCCTTGACTGGAAGTCACTGACTATTAGTTCTGCGGCTTGGAACATGAAGTCGCTGTCTTGAAGCTCTGATTAGTGTCACGAATGTATATGTGATGGATCAGATCGCAACCTTCTTTGATCACTGTATATTGCTGGTAGTAGATCGCTCATAGATGTTTGTAGATCGTTGAAGATTGTCTCACATAGCTATTCCAAAAATTGTATATAATCAAATCCTCATATATATGAGGTAGAACAATTACAATACAAGATCGGCCTCCAAGGCCGACCTTGAAATTACAATATTGACGCCATAATTTGGGCCTAGCCCATAATTAATTCAATTTATATTATTTTAGTTCTCTAATTAAAATAACTACCATAAATAAATTATTTAATTCTCCAATTAAATAATTTAATCTCTATATTATTTAATTCTCTAATTAAATAATAAATTATTTAATTCTCCAATTAAATAATTTAATGTCACAATATATATTATTTAATTCTCCAATTAAATAATTACTTCATCCAATCTCACAATTAAATATATTATTATTTCATTCTCCAATTAAATAATTAATTCATTATTTAACTTTCCAATTAAGTAATTAATCTCACAATAGATTATTTATTTAATTCTCCCAATTAAATAAATAATTAATCCATCCATAGATAATATTATTTAATTCATATATTATTTAATTCTCCTAATTAAAATAATGTGAGGCTAGAATCCGATCTAGCTACCAAACATTAACATGAGTCACCAACCCAAAACTACAGTGATATTTTAAACAACTCCCTATTCTAAAATACACAACATCTTACTCAGACTGCATCATTATACTCCATTCATCCAACACAACATAAACTCTTTTACACGTTTATACCAGCTACATCCTCATTCTTAAGAAATCACATATAGATATTAACAATCCTAAAATTTGACTACCATCAACATCAAATGGTCTCACACCTAAGCAAGAGTAAAGACGTCTGGAAAATACTATCTTCCTTAACAAGTCCCAAATTCAAATTTTGCTTTAAAATATTGGATCTGCTTGTTCTTCAAAACTGAATCAATAATATAACTGTTTAAAAAATGTCAGCACATAATACTCGCCTTTTTCACATTCTCGACTCCCAACTCACAGCTTACTTACAGAATAACTTCCGTACTATTAAAAAACACACACTTGATATAAACTAATACACACACCCCCCTACATCGCTTAGCTTCATGAGATTGCTGTTTTCCTTAACATATTTTTAATATACTTCAATTGAATCTGTAGCAACGTATATTGCACCAATATGCAAGTTTTTCTTTTTCAAACTTTCTTACAGCCCAATCCCAAAATAGTGTCCGGTCAAAGAAAGAATAAATAACTCATCACTTAAAATGTTGCTCAACTTAGTAAGTTACTTCACACGTTTCTCTTCTACCAAGATATTTTTGACACAGTCAAGGAAGAATAATTAATTCTTCCTTCAAAACGTTGCATGATGCTCAGACCACACCATTAATATCTTATTTAGAAGGATGATTCATAAAATGTAGGAAGGTGGCCTCTTTATTTAAAGGAAGAAATGACTGTTACAAAGCATGCTGAATTCAGCCCCACTCATGCACGATACAAGCCTGAAGCTGTCATAGGAGGAATAAATAATGAACTTGTTCCCCTCCCCCTCCCCCTCCCCCTCCCCCCCCAAAAAAGGCCAAACAATAAGGACCACATGGAGTATATATGCGATAGAGCCATAATTATATTTGCCTTCGTAAAACGGAAGCTAGCACTATTAAATAATATCCGGCCCTTTTGAATATTCAATGGTTACATGGCAAATGATTTTGACTAGGCATACGTTAACAGACAGGCTGCTGAAGTAGACACACAACCAGCTCAAGCCGCTCAAGCACTTCAAGCAGCTCAAAGCAATTATCTGAAATTATAGGACTTTGATCATCAACCTTTGACATCAATGACAACATATTCAACAAGAACTACAAGAAACCCATCTGAGTTGATTTTTAGCAAGCTTCCATTGAAAGGTATAACTTTTGCATTGATTGTAATAAATATTCAATATCATTGCATGACTCTAAATGTTATGTGGGAGATTGGAAGAAAGAATTGTTGGTAACATATGAGAATGAAGTGAAAGTAATAACAAGGTTGGACAACACACAATAGATTATTCACAATTTAATGCAAAATATGAAGAGAGATCAACTTGAGCAAAATGTCACCATTCTATATTTACAAGCAGTTAAGAGTCTCATGGAAGAAATACATCTACATATGATCAAATATAGAGAGTTGGCTACAAGATTTGCAAATGTGGCCTTGACCGCTTCTATGGAAATGAAGGTGAATGTTGAAGAGATCATGTTTGAACTTAAATCAACAAAGGACTCATTAGAAAGCAACCCAATGGTACTAATGGAGGTAGAAGATCATCTTGCAGCTACAAAATTGGTTTTGGAGCAATAGAAGAAAACAATGGCAAAGGAAATCAAATAGGTAATTGATGAACTTAATAGTCTTCAGGGGGATTTTGATTTAGAGTATAATCTAGAGAAATCAATTTTCATTTGTCTGTTATTGTGCTTGTACAATCAGATATCAGATAAATGTGACTGGAAGTTTCGGATTACATTAGTTGTTAGGTTAGTGGTTGCTTTTTAGTATTCTTTTTGGAATTTTGTCCCACATAATGGGGGAGAAAAAAGCAAATCAATGTTGTTCACTCTTCCTTAGAAAGAAAGTGTCATGGTGTAGGCGGAGTTGTTTGTGAAGCAATATGATAATGTTGTATTTTGATATGAATGATCAGACTTGAAACACAACCGACAATTCTGTTATGTGACAGTCAAGGTTTCTTGAAATTTGTTTGCAATCCATTGATCCATGAGTGCACAAAAAACATCGAGGTTCAATGGCAATAGTTTTTTTGAAAAAATGTTTAGCTCCAATACTTATTCAACTCAAGAGCAATGAGTTGACATTTTAATCAAATCACTTGCATTAGTGAAGTTAGAAATTTTCAGACACTTCTTGACTAGGATTGTTGTGAAAATTATGTAATAAGGAATTTTTTTAGTATAAAATAATATATTTGGTCATGACAATTGTAATATAATCATATTATTATTGTTAGTATTTGACTAGGCATAGGAATGGTTAGAAGTTGATTGTGATCGGTTGAATACTACGTTACGTGGAGATGCGTCCCTAGGTTTTTTCTAGCTGTTCCTAGCCCAAAAACTTCCCAAGGACAGGGGACGCCTAGGGGACTTTGACTCTGAAATATAGAGGCAATTTGACTTTGGCTCTCAAAATAATACAAATTTGACATAAGAATTTTTCTAATTCTTATATTTTAGGGTTCTATAATGTACACAGTATAAGTACATGCTTTATCCATGTTTTGATATGAATATTTTAAATTTTCCCTACATATTTTAATTTTCCCTATTTTTATAGACGTTCCCTTTTGCCATCCTCTAGCCATCGCCAAAATTGGCAAAAAAAATTGTCATCCCAAAAAACTTGTCCCCTACCATCGCCATCCCAGAAATTTAGGGTAACCTTGGTTGAATATTAAATGACATCCCTCTTGTGTAAATATTTTGTCCTTTAATAGACCAATTGCATGTTTCCCCACAAAGATTTTATTAAGAAATCGTAAATGTTTGATACAATTTGCAAGTGGCGACGACAAGGAAGAAGACTCTGAATGTTAATGAATTTGCATTGTACCTTGAAACCCTGGGTGACTGTTAAAATAAACAGTGGAATGTAGTTTGTAAGGTCAACCAGAACCCTAGCTTAAACCTTGACGATGCCTTGGAGAAGCTTTATGTTTTTTTTGATGAGGAGACTCATTTTTTTAGCCTCGTTTGAGCCTAGAGAGACGACTTACGAAGGATCTCTTCTCACGAGGCCATTTCTAGGGGGGGCATCAAGCCCCAAGCGACAAATCTAATAAAAGCTTGCTATAAACTCTTACAAATTGATCCTAGTGGTGAAACTAAACATGGTGCTTCTATTTTAAAAGACAAACCTAGGATACACAACAATTTGTCTTTGAGAACTCCAACTGATAAGGTTTACTTTTGGGACATCATTGTCAATTGTTGCTTGGTCACTTAGCCAACCCCTGCAAAACATGCCTTATGAAGACCTTGCCACTAAAACTTCTCTTGAAGCATCTGGATATGCATTAAAGAGGGCTTAACCATTGACATCTTGCTGGATCTTTGTCACTGAAACATTGGCAATAGACTTTTAGGCATGCTATTTTGGAATTTATGCCACTTAAGGAGACTACTAAAAGCACTTCTATTTGATGTTTACCACTTAAAAACTGATTTTCACATGATTGGTATGCTTTATGAGAACATATGCCAATTAGACATGGTTCCCTATGATTATTGCCACTCAAAATTGTTTCAAACATGATAGGACTGCTCCAGAACTACTTTGGTTACTTGAAATATAACATAAACCCCTGATACATGCCTCGTGATTATTGCTATGACTACCACTTAAAAATGGGTTAATCCTACCAAGCATGCTCTAGAATCTATGCTTTTCTCCACCACTAAATCATTCGCATGAACCCAAAAAGTGCACTTTTGTCCTCCTCAAGTAAAATTTTACTCTAGCTCTTGCCACTTAGGCATGCCTTGATGCCTCTCCATCAATTCTCTAACACTAAGACAAATTTACGTCCTTTGGATTGACTTTCATTATTTCTTGCGTTCAAGCAAACAAGACAACCCAAAAAACAACAAACCTTGTCTAAGATAGAAAATCGTTGAAGGATAACAATAACAAGCTTTAGTCTTGACAACTTGACAAATAAATACAGACTTGTGTGGACATTAACATCATAAGTGTTGAAGGATACTACAGGACTTACTAGTTTCTCATTTTAGCTGGTGGGATAAGTGTGTTTTGTCTAGATTAGTTGTTGATTCATTTGATTTCAACTCATACAATGTAAAATCTTGTGTGAGTGAAGAGCTATCTCAATCTTGTGCTTATAGTAGAGGCCAAAAAAATGGGACAAAATTCATTTACTTTATTTCATTTTTAAGAAATCACAATCATTTTTTGTGTATAAAGTACTCAGAAGTTCTTTCCATATTCTTGTGTGTAGTGTTAGTTTTAGATTTTTATTTACAAGGAAGCTTCCCCTTCCAATTAAAACAGAGGTTTAGCTTGCATGCTGCTTTGTTTGTTGGCAAAAATTAAAACACTAACAGTTTAGGAAGGATAGTAGTCTTTTGAGTAGATGGTGATTAAGACAAGTCATATAGAGTCAATTACTAGTGTAGACTTTGTTGGTAGTCTTAAAGAGATGTTATGTATGATTGTTAGATAGTGAAATAGGCAATTTGATTGAATAATGGAACTTGGGAAATCCTCTGAGGACTTCAAATATATATAAGTCAATAGCAAGTTTGTCATACAAACATACAATACAAAACATGACAATGGTGAATACCAAAGATTTATGACAATCATATATAATAATTTTATTTTGAAGTGTAAAAAGGCATGAGATAAATTGTCTAAATTATGCTGAATTTTTATTATAAAATTTGGAAATGCTTGATTAAGTAATGTTTAGCAAACAGCAAATGTCTTGTACTAGTGGGATAGATGACAGATACTAGCTTACACCATTTTTTCTACCTTGAGTGAAGTCATGAATGCTTGGTATATGGTGAAAAAAGGGGACTTGACTTAAAAGGAGAAATAGCTAATCATCAGAACAGTTCAAATATCTATAGGGAAACAATGTGGCTGTCATG
>MU223137.1:2991522-3008794 GCA_018584345.1 Thuja plicata | reverse complement strand
ACTTGACTTAAAAGGAGAAATAGCTAATCATCAGAACAGTTCAAATATCTATAGGGAAACAATGTGGCTGTCATGTAGACATGCGATAGGAAACAATACAATAATTTGAATGATGAATACAAAATTACCCGTATCTTTAAGATTTGTTTTAAGTATATATATGCTTTGTTTATCTTGTTGGCTAAACACCTGAAAGGCATGAAGTAAACTACGAGGAAGCCATTCAACTTTATGAATTGATTTCTTATCAAACAATTTTCTCTAATCATCTTTAGTTTATAATTATGTAGAGGATGATAGGAGGAGAATTCATAATTTGGGTTGTGTAATATGTGATTGGTCTTACAATTGATTATAATATTGTTTCATTTTTAATTCATATTTTAGACTATTATTTTTTTAGTTTGACAACTTTTGTATGTGTTGTAATGTGAATGAAGCTAGCTAAGGAGGTGAACACCTTAAGTCAAGCTGCTATCATTGTGCACAATGATTGTCTCTATCTGGCTCAAGAAATTCTTGGACTTGCATTTGAGGTATACATTATTAACATTACTTGGTGGAAATTCTAGTAGCTTGTACAACTGATTTAGTGTTTTTAATGTCTAAGCTTTCTCTTTAATCATAATGGAGAAACATTTAGCAAGAATGCTATCTTTTAGATCCTAAGAATAATGTTTTAACTTTAATAAATTTGTTTGCTTTATCAAATGATGACAAAGGAAATACTTCACATAAGAAAGTTGCTAACCAACTGAAAACAAAAAGTAAAATTTTGGAATGGCATATTTTTCAGTGGGATGGAACTATCTTGAGTAGTGTTACAGGGCTCTGTGAGTCCTGAGGCGAGATGCATAAAACGAGTCAAGTTGACCCTTGACTCGGACTCGACCAAGTTAGACCGAGTTTGGGCTGACTCGCCGAGTCAGCCAGGCTCGGCTGACTCGCCGAGTCCTGAGCAAAGGATTCATTTGCGGGGTAGAGAAAATAAAGTGAAAAAGTAGCCATATCTCCAATGTGTATTTGTTGTGTTTAGCTTCTTTCATTCTGCTTTAGCCCACAACAAGTAACTAAGTTAAGTGTACCAATTTTCCATCCATACGTTTGCTTTATTATCTTTGCTACGACACTTGCACTAAGTACTTCTTACCATTTTTAGCGCTGCTTTCATTTTATCTGACTTGTGCCTTTTGCCTCTGAATTTTACCTGGCTTGCACCAAACATTGCTATCTTTGGCCTTGCACAACAACCTGCTACCTTTGCGCCAATTTTTTACTTACAACTCTTTGCATGCTTAGGTCTTCACAGTCAGTTGTTCACATCAGAGCATGTCACCTTCTGCGCCCGTGTCTCACAAAGGCCAGATTTAGGTTTGTTACTTTTCTTTTTGAAAAAAAATAAAACCCTAATTTCATATTAATCTTTGTTTGTTTTATTTAAAGTTTTAAATATACTAGCACTTGCACCATAAGGTGGAATGGATATGCCAATTGTATTTTGTATAAAATTTGTTTGAAAAGAGTTCTATATTTGGCTTTGATGATCTATAAGTAGTATTTTGGAAAGAATCATACAACGTTATAATTGTGTTATAGATGACTGGTTTGATATTTCTAATGTGTTGTTTAGTTTAACAGTTTAACTTATTTCCTTCAGAAATTCACATTTATAGCTATGTGATCAATGTAAACTTGTGTATTTATGCAAAGTAGCTTCTATTTTTCTCAATTATTGTGTCTCAAAGGTTAATTTATTAAAATATGCATGAAAAAAGTTTTGAATCCTAAAAAATCTTTGAATTTCTTGGGTTTTTCAATTTGTCGAGTCCTTGCCGAGTTTATGCCGAGTCCGGACGCCGAGTCTATGTCCGAGTCAAAAATCAGCTTTCCGAGTCTGAGGTGTGTCTGAGTCTTGTAACTATGATCTTGACATTATTAAACTGTTTTTAATATAGACCTGAATGCTAAGAGATTTTCTTTACTTGGAAATGATGACAAACACCACCTTGAATAAGTGGTAGAAACCTCAGTCTCTTTGCCACTCTTTGGAAAAAAATGTAGTGAAATTTTTCTTTTTAAACAAATGAATGAACGAAGGAATTTTAATGATGTCTACGAGACCAAGGGTCTAAGGGACCAAGAATCCAATCCTAAATCATCTTCATGTTCTTCATAATGCTAGCTTAGATTGTGGATCTTTATCAGGAAACTGATAGTTTTGTGAATCTTTGCTTCTTCGAAAAGTTGGTTTAGACAACCTTCCTTCAAGAGGTTCTCATATTGACCAGGAATATCTTGGTAAGCAGCACATTCAAAGATCATAGTGTCATTTAGTTTCCACCCTTTGCTGCAAAAAGTACACAATCTTTCTTCCCAAACTTCTTTGGGGACCATCCATCTATCTGTCTCGCACCTTAGATAATGAGACCTGGTCCTTAGTTGTACCACTAGCAATCTAGCCTTAACTTTAATTGCCTGCCGCAAGTAATCTTTTTCGCCATGATCCCAAATGAGATTGAACTTTTCACATAATGGGCTTTTTTTCACCCCATTTGTGTTGTCCGCATGGAAGCCTTGAATTTTCTAGCACAAATCTTTTTATCTCTTCATTACTGTTGGGACATTTTGGCATGGCAATGTCCCATTTGCTCAGCCAGTGTTTTATCCACGTTTTCTTTCTAAGGACTAGCTTCTCCTCGACAACCAGTTTGGGCCGGTGGTGATTATCCATATTTTCAACTTTATTTAGATAGCTTAACAAATGGATTACCGTTGAAGCCTCCATCAGAAACATACCCGCTTCTGCCAGGATAATCTCATATGGAATTGTTGATTTGACTTTGAGGTTACTAGTGATAAGATACTTTTGAATTCTTTCTATTTATTTCCATTTGTGATTTGAAAGGCTCCTCCCCCAAACCTCACAACCATAAAGCACAACCGGCGTAACCAGCAGGCCAAAAAGAGTTTTCTTGGTTTTCCAATCCCATAACTCTGCTTGTCTACACTTATTTTGCAGTAGGAAAGAAGCTCTCTAGCCCCCTTGTATTCGTTTAGTTCTACATGTCTCCTAGTTGAGCTTGTTGTGGTCATCAATTCCTAAGTATTTGTATTCCTCCACACCTTGTAACGAACTTCCTTGGAAGATGAAATTAGCTTGTTGTTTCTTCCTCTTTAAAGAGAAAATCATGATCTTGGTTTTGCTAATTTTCACCTGCATCCCAACCTCCTGGGAAAAGCTCTCTAGAGCTTTCAAGTGTTCTCTCAAATCTTGGGCAATTTATGCAATTAGAATGAGATTATTCGCATAAAGAAGCAACTTCACCACATAACCAGCAAGTTGGACGCTCTCCCCCATAGTTTGTTTAATCAATCTTCAAATTGATCAATATACAAGCAAAGAGAGTGGGCGAGAGTAGGCATCCCTGGTTTACCCCAATATCATTTCCAAAGCATTTTGACATACCTTCCTTAGTTCTGATTCTAGTTCTAACTTGTTCATAAAGTCTATGGACTATTGCTCTAAGCTAATCTGGAATCTTAAGTTCCTCCATTCTTTTCCAAAGTTTGTCTCTGGGCACAGTCTCAAAAGCTTTTTTGAAATCTACAAAACAACAAAAGGCTTCTCTACCTTGGAGGTCCCAAACTTTTTCAATAAGGTGCCTAAGAGTGATACAGTGGTTGATTGTAGAGTGTCTCAGTCTTAACCTAGCCTGCGCCATCGCTCTTTTTTCTTCTTTTTTTTTCCAGTGGCCGATTGTGCGCTCTACCATTCTCCCAAATAGCTTACCAAGGAGTGGATTGACCATGATAGTACGGTAATTGGAAGGGTTATTAAGGTCTCCACTCTTGTGGGGAGGGATAACCACGCTGGTAGTGCATTCTACCGGAAGACCTCTTTGAGTGACACTACTGAAAATATTTTGAATGTGGGGGCAAGCAACTCCCTTCCCCACTTTAAGAATTCGGCCTTAGTCCATCAATGTCTTGTGCTTTATTACTTGCTAGACTCTTTATACCTTGTTTGACATCTTCCATCGAAAAGAGTTTGGTTGAAGTGTTAATCGAGGGAGGACTCCATTTATCTTGTATTCGCTCATAGAGAAGCTTTGCATAGTCTAACCATTGAACATGCATGATATTGTTTTCTATTTGTTTTCTCTTCTGCTGAAGTTCTCTGCAAAATCCTTTAGGGTTGTGTTTACCGAAGGAGATTAATTCATCTCTCCTTGAAATGGCATAGCTTTTCGATTTAGATTTTATCAACTTCTCATAAATTCTTTTTCTTTCCTTGACTAATTTATTCTCTTTGAATATTCTTTTTGCAGCTTTGCAATCTTCGTCATACCATGGGTTAGATGGAAAGCTGTTACTAACCCACTTCTTAGGTCAAGACCGTTTGCACATTTTAGGAGCTTTGTGCTTTAGAGGAACCAGCAGGCTGCTGCATATGTAGTCTTTATTTTCCTTGTCATCTTTGCATGAAAGGTCATCCTTTGCTATTTGAAGGTTTTGATCCAAGGCAGAAACAAATAGCTCTTGGTTTTCCTAATTCACAATGATTTTTCCTTGTGGGTACTCTTTCTTAAGCAAAATTTTGCTCTCTATTTTTTAAGGATTGTGATTGTGAACATCAAATTTAACAAAGAGTGGCATATGATCAGATTTCAACTCGAAAGCACAAGTCTAAATATTAAAATCTAGCACTCTGGAAATGGAATCTTGAGAGCACAAAACATAATCCACTACACTTTGCTTGTTGTATGTTTTACAGGTAGTGCATCCAGATTGTGGCACTCTTTTCATTCCATTACAAATAACAAATCCATATAAGCTACAAACACCTAGAAGCTTTGCTCCAAAATGAGACACATTTTCCCGCCTCTCTTTAGATGCCCTTTCCCAAACATGATCCTTGTTTTCCTCTAGCCATAACTGATTGTTGTCTCCTCTCTTGCTGTCCAATTGCATAGCCTGATTGTTTGTTGTCGTTGCATTAAAATTACCCATCAAAACTATCTCTCCAGAAGTGCTAAAAATATATGTCTTTGTATAATGCTGGATACGGGTCTTCATTGTCAAGATTCCTCTTTTTGTAGAATTTTGAGTTCTTTGGGGCAAATTAACATGTAGCCAACCAAATTGTGACCTCATTATCTGCTATTTTTAACCATACAAATTGTTTGTTTGGATCTGTTTTTTCAACTTTTATAATGCCTCCCCACATCTTTGATTAAAACTGCAATCCCTCCATGACCTTTACTAATTTCTTACGCTTCATTCCAAACTGAGATTTTATTGTAGCCTTCAAAATCCGGAACTTTGCAACCATCATGCTAATGTGTTTCTACTAGAATAATGATGTCTTTCCCTTCTACTATGGGCTCCAACCCCGGTCCTCTCTTCCACGGGAATCCTCTGCATTTCCAACAGACCATATGGAGGTATTCCTGTGGGGCCCCGTTTCCCTATTTCTTGTGTGAAGGTCTATTGCCGATTTGGGCTTTATTATTTTTCAGCCAAGCCCATTTTCCTTTTTCTCTTGTTGTTTTTACTTTCTCCCATTCTTTCCTTCGCTCTTCTTGTTGTGTAAACGTCAAGTCTTCTTCAAAGTAGATTTGAGTGCCTCTAAGCATACCCTTCATCTTTATGACTGCATTCTCGTCTTCCACACAACTTAAGGTAACTTTTACATGTCTATTTCTGCTATCAATTGTTTTCTTTCCAATCCTACTTGCTTGCAGAATATTGCCTGACCACTTCAATTGATCTTTAAGAAAATCCCTTACCAAAATCTCAGTCCTTTGTTTCTCACCGAAGTCCTTCAAACCCTTGATTATGAAATTTTCAGCCTTGTTTTGCTTGTCTTTTTCTTCTCTTAATTGTTTCTTGATTTGTTTTTCTATAATTTTTGTTTGCTCAGCTGATGGGCAATTCACAATTTGTGTCCACGATTTGGCTGCTTCTATATGCTCCTTTATGTTGTTTTCTAATATTACGATGTTTTCCATTGCTGATTGGATTTCTTCCATTTACTTTGTATCATTTGTTTTTGTAGGTTTTGAACTCTCCTTCTCTACTGTTCTTGTTTTGAGTAGCTCTTGTTTTATAGCGATCAACTCGTCTTGTCCTCTTACTATGGTATTTTGCAATTTTGCAACTTCTTTGAGCGTCTTATTTTCTTTTTCAAGATTCACATTAAATTCTGTGATTCCTTTTAACTTGGATTCCCCAAGTTCCTCCTTTTCTTCTATACATTCAAGCCTCTCTTTTAGCATCACGAGTTCACCAACTTATAATTCAGAATTCCATAAGAGTGGGGTAGTGGTGGGGTTGTACATGTGGTCATCAGCCCTAACCTCTCTTTCCTCCTTGTCTCTTATGGGAATATTGGTTTCAGTTTGTACTGCCTTGTTTTCCTCCTAAATCGATAAAACCACTTCCTTTTGGCCTTTACTCTCATGTTGTTCTATTTGATCACCTGTATTTTGAGTCACCTTTTAAGATGCAGTAATGCTGCCTCTAGTTGTTTTTGGAAGAATCATAAACAACTTTTTTTGAGATTGCTTCATCTTGTACATCTGTCTATGTCTTAATATCCCTCTGTACTGCTTTGCATTTACAAAGATTAGTCTCCCACTCACACTGGAAACATTAACTTCATTAACTTCATTGAGCCCTATCCAAATAGAGCTGCAAAGCCCGACTGTGTTCTCTAGTTGTATGTTAGGATGAGGTTTTGAAGGTCCATTTGTAATCTACGGAACGTGACTTATAGAAATCATTAATCCCTCCTGATATGGCCACTTCAACCAAGATTCAAAAGGTTGCATGCTAGATTCAATTAAAGTTGGTCCAAAGTTTACTGGACACGCTAGCACCTGTTTGTTTCTTGTTGGTATACGTGGTTTTCTTGTTGAAAGTACTGTGCCTTTGTGACCAAAGGGTCTGGTGGGTTTTCTTGAAGCATAGTTATGAAATTGTGTGATGCAGTTTTGAAACCAAAGAAAAAAGCAGTAAACAAAAGGAACACTTCGCCAAAGTGATTAAAGAGGGGATGGGAGGTAGGACCTAACCTGTTCCTTGTAAGAAAACAACGGACCCGCACACATAGTTTGCGACAAATGCCTTTCACACCCTTGTCTGCTTTGCTGGACCCACTTAATCTTTTAGACACTTCCAGTGCCCCTATTTTCGAACCCTAGATCCTCTCTGCCCACTTGCCCTCACAGCCATAAACTGCCAAAAGCTCGTTCCACTATTTGCATAAAATTAGTGGGATATTCTACAGGGTAGACAAGCTTATTTCACTTTTTAAGTATTGCTTCCTCTTCCAATTGAGTCCTAATGATAAATTTCCCAAGTAAAAATCAGAAAGGTGCTACCAGATATTGCATCATCAACTGTAGAAATGTCCTGAAATAGACAAAATGGTGAAGTAATAGAAGAATATAACAGATTGTATTATTTGAAACTTTTTTTTCAGTAGAATTTTGTTTTGATACATGTGTTAAACATAGCAAAAACTACATTGAATATTTTTCAGTGTTACTTGGGGATGCGTTTTCGGCATAATTTGACTTGTCCTGGAAACTCGGAAACCTGTCCCCTGACTATCCCATAAAATTAATTTAAATGATGTCTGAGTTGTGATAATTTGTTTGACTTCCACTTTCATGTGAACTCTCAATTTAAATTATTTATCACAAATGTTATATGTTAAGGCTCTATAATGTATATAAGCATGCTTTATCCATGTTTTGATAAAAATATTTAAAATTTCCCTATATATTTTAAAGTTTCCCTATTTTTTATATAGTCATCATCACTGCTGTCCCCTACTCCGCGGGGGAAAAAATCGGTCTAGGAAACCCATTTCCCTGTCCCTCCTTTCCGGAAACCGGGGGTAATATAGATATTTTTGGTTCTTCCTATGTTGAGTTTGCAAGTGCAATGCTTTAAAGTTATAGATGTGAGAACAACTGCATGTTCCTTCTCCATCTCTCTAAAGACTTATTCCACATTTCTCTCTTAGTTTCTTGGCTTCATTCTATAGTTGGATCTTATTTTGATAAAATGTTCCCTTATTTTATATAGTTGATTTGATTGGACCAAAATCTTGTTATTAAAGAGCTTAGAACAAATGGTTTTTTATATTTGCATGGATTTTCCTTTTCCATTGCTGTTATTTTTATATAAATTGAAAAATTGATTTTAATACCCAATTTATATTGTTTATGGAGTGAAGTGTTTGAAAGATGAATTGAGCTTTCAATTATCTAGTGTCTTATTCTTTATAGCGATTTCCATACCTATTTTCACCATTCTAGGCCCAACTATCAATTGGTAAGGACAATTTTTTTACAATCAACATTGCTAGGGGACTTGATCCCTAAACTAGAAAATCCTTTTAGATATACCTCTATCATTTGGACTTGGGGAATATATTGGGAACTTCTCTCCCATGCCCTAACAAAAAGGGAACTTCTACGGACCTTACCTCTATCATCTAGGACCATGGTTGCTGGTCCCAGTTCGGACTCAAGTTCGGTTTGTGGGTTCGGGCTAAAATTGTTTGGGGGTTGGTTCATTTTGTGGTTGTCCATACAAAAAGACAAAAAAATCAGAAATATATACATATTTGCAGCAGTATTTAAGTTCAAAATACACCACCATATTAATAATAAAATATTAGTCAATCTTGAATGTCTTGATATATATTAAAGTTAAAAAATAATAATGTCAAGTGTCAACAATCGGGTATCATTGATCATTAATCAAATATCATATGGGTCATGAAAAATATCATCATCATCCATATTAGATGACTATCTACTTGTAGGTCATTTGACTTGGATTTACTTGATATGACAATCATTTGTGATTCTGAGTTTTATAGACTATTGTCTCAAATAAACTATGAATGACATTTCATAGATAACAATTTGATGACTATCATATCCATTGTTCTTAGAAGAACACTGTGATACATAGGATACTCTTCATGGAACACTATGATCTCTCTTTTGATACTACTATCATATGAAGTTTAATATGTCTCTCATGATGTCTTATTTGTGCATTGTCTTTGTTTGGTATTGTATCACAAGGTCTTTACAAATATTAAGGCTGCTTTTTTATTTATAGGACCTTGATGTGTGTCAAGAATTTAGATAAGGCTTAAGGTATCCTTAAAGTAATGAATTGGGCCTAAGATTTTAACATGGTTATAACCATTGCTCACTATTATTTACAAATCACTGCCCCTACATTCTTGATAGAGTGTTTAAGGTAGTCATTTGTTATTCTTGCAGACACAGTGCACTATCCTTAACAATGACAAAAATAATTCATTTGTAGTTATAAATTTGATTCCATTAGAGATTGAGAATTGAATATGCAAGGGTTTATGATTTATATTAGACTTTCCATTTTGTTTCTAGCATAGCAACCTGATGAATATTCCTTGATGCCTTGGTTTTGACAATATCCTTATCACAACTTAGATGGATATATTACATTAAAAAGTAAAAGAAAAGTCATTAAAAAAAACATCAAAATTCATTTGCTGGACACATTTGGAGGTGAAATTCAGGTCGGGTTCACCTAGCTTGTTCGGACCCAACACACAAGCTGTGGGCAGAGCCTTGGCCGAATCCATAGAGGACCAAACTAGGACCAAAACCCGGGTTGAGTCGGACCAAGACACGGGTGGTGCAAGGGCAAGATTCGATAACCTTGTTAAGGACAAGTTTGTCGAAAAGGGGACTTAAAGGAGACCACCTACATTCTTGTTTCAATGAAACTCTTTCCATTATTTGAAGAAAACGTCTTCATTGAAAAGGGGAACCTAAAGAATGTAAAAACAAGTAAAATAGACGATAGAAAAAAATCTTTTAGAAATTTATGATCTAATAGCCTTGTTTTCAAGTTCTTCTGAAGGCTAATTAGTATTCTTTGCATTTATCCAAAGTTCTTGGAGTGCATAGGTTCAATCTTTTAGAGTTTTAATTTATGCCAATGCAATGTCTCCTTCCAAAGTCAGTTTGGCACGGAGAGACCATTAGCGTATTCATGTGATTCCCGTAGACTAATGAGTGGGGTTAAGGAATCTTGGAGGTGTTGACAGAAGTAGTTCTTGTTCAGACAGGTATAAGGAGTGCAATGCCTTTTTCTGGAGCCTTTTTAGGCACTCTCTCCTATACTTACTATTTTTAGTAAGTTAGTAATGAGCATCGACAAATTCAATTGACATTTTTAGTAATGTTGGTGGAGTTGGTTTTGATGTTCATCATGAGATTTGATATAGTTCAGAGCCATTAAATTAATTAAACATAAGTTATTGTTTTGTAAAGTTAAATCAAATATTTAACTTTATCGCTATTTAAATTTATGTTATAAGGGACTATGGAAAGGTCAAATATTTAAATAAAGTGTTAAGTTCAAAGTGGTCTTTTCTCTATAAGTGACATGGGGGAAAATATTAAATGAACATGTTCGCGGAAAAATAGTAGAAAAACATTCATGAAAAAATAGCAGAAAAAAATTCATGGAAAAATAAAAAAAAAAGCATTCGCACAAAAATAGCAGAAAAACATTCACAGAAAATAGCAAAAAAGTAGTCCCAAAAAAATAGGGGAGAAAAGCATTCTCGAAAAAATAGGGAGAAAAGTAAAAAGGTGTTTTTTTAAAAAGCAGCTAAAAGCTATAAAAGGAGTCTTTTCCTCTTGGGTAGGAATCTAGACTTGCAAGTGCTGCCGCTAAATGACGGTCTCAGTCCTGGCGTACTAATGGAGAACGGAAAGACACAACTCTACAGATCAACTGCTGGAATGCCAATGGAACTTTTTGGTCTTTGTCGGGTTTACAACATGACGCTTTGGGCTTCCCTGATTTCCTCTTCATCATGGAAACTCTTGAGAGCCCAACGCGCCCTTTCCCTAACATTATGGGTTCCCACTGGCTCTTTGTTTATAGGCGTGAGGTTAGATGCTTTGGTGGTGTCCGAGGATTCGGGGGTGTTGCTTGCCTTGTCAGCGACTGTTTTCGCAGTTAGACTTTGGTTTTCTTTTCTGATGATTCAACTAGGTTCCTTTGGCTCTGGGTTTGCCATGCTGTCCCCCATCTTATGGATATTTTCATTGGTGCTTGCTACTTCCTGCTGACCTCTTCTGAGTATTCTGTCCATAATGGTCTCGACGGTGGCCCCTATTTTGACTTATACAATAGCATCTCTAGGGAAGCTATTATTCTTGGCGACTATAATGCACAGATTCGGGTGTCGCAGATTCCCCTTCACAATCAGTCTACAGATACTGTGTGCATTGAAGGCACGGATTCGACCATTTGGGGCTTCAGAGATCAAATGACGCTTCAAGACCTTTCACAAAGTATGGCTGGCACCATATTCAGCTTTGCGAGCCTTTTAAACTTGTGGTTCTGAATGGGTTATCTTGCTTCTCGGACTCCCGCTTCTTCACCTGGTGACCTCATTGTGGTGGAGCGAGTGTGGTTGACTATGCTCTTTCTAGCTAGTCCTTCATTTCTTCCATTTGCCACTTCTCTGTCACCTCGCCCTCCTCGCTGACCATGCCCTTCGTTGTCTCTCCATCCAGTCTGTTTTCCCCCACCCCACCAACCCCCTTGCTCGCCTCGTCTGCCCTCCCTCCCCGTTCCTTGTTTTGTTTCGACGATAGGGACTTTGACCTGTTTACCCTTCACCCTAGACAACTCCCGCTGATCCCCTCTTTTTTCCTCTGGGGTGCGCAACCACCAAATTTGACCTCCTTTTTGCCTCTATCTCGAGAGCCACCCTTCTATCTTTCCCTCACTCCACTATCCCCCAGTTCCCCCTTTCCAAGTCGAAGAACACCTTCCCTATGAACAAATGATACGATGAGGACTGTAAAACACATCACCAGGCTCTGTGCTCTGCATCCACCCTCTGAAACCCCTCCTATGCTGGGTTGAAAACCTCCTATCGTCATCTTCTTCGTTACAAAAAACACCTCTTCGCCTCCCAACGTAGAAGAGCCTTTTTGGCCTCTCTCACTCATTCCTCCAAATCCTTTCGGTGCACTCTCTTCCCCCGTCGCTCCCCCCTCCCTGCCGACTTGAACCACAACTTTCTGGTCTCGTATATCTCCTCACTTTATGATATCCGCGACTAGCCCCCATCCATATCACCCCCCCTCATTCCCACCTTTTCACCCACACAAACATCATGGAAGCAGTTAGATCTCTCAACAACATTAGGGTGGCTAATGAGGAGGGGTTCCAGGCTGAGTTCTTCAAGCATGGCTTCACTGTCCTAGGCTCCTACTTATCCGACCTATTCAACCATGCGGTTCGCACAGGGTTTCCCCCCTCTCGGTCCCACCACATTATTCACCTGATTCAAAAATTGGGCCTGACATCTGATCCCAACAATTACAAGGCTATTATAATTGGCCACACCTCTAAACTCTATGCTACAGTTTTGTACAACATTCTATACAGGGAGTTGGATCAACGTTGTATCCGGGGTAGAGGGAAAGTTGGTTTTAGGCCAGATTATCAAACTACAAACCGTATTTTGACCCTTCGGACCATTATTGAGGAGGCTCGGCATCACTCTTCGAAGGTTTACTGTTGCTTTATGGAATTCCGTAAAGGCTTTGACTCTGTTCTGAGGACGACCCTTTTTCAGAGACTTAGCAACATTGGCATATTTGAGACTCTCCTGACAGCTATTATGAGAGTTTATGAGAATGTCCTTGGTCGCCTTAGGACTCTAGGAGGTTTCTCGAATTTCATCAGGAGTACTATTGGGGTTAAACAGGGTTGCCCCTTGTCCCCTACCTTATTTGGCATTTACATTGATGAGTTGGAGGGGTTTCTTGGGGAACGCTCTCACACTGATGACGGTTGCCTTCTCCACTAGGTTTTGGTTTCTATCTTTCTATTTGTTGAAGATGTTGTTCTTCTTGCCTCTTCTTTGGATGGATTACAGAGATAGCTTGATGGTCTTGCAGCCTTCTGTGACTTACGACAATTGACTGTTAGTTTGGGGAAGACTAAGGTGAAGGTTTTAGATTGGCTTAAGACTTCTCATCTTCATTTTTTCTTCATAGGGGCTGAGGTTGAGATTTCTTCCTCTTACACTTACCTGGGGATTAAGTTTTTCGATTCTTGGTTCAGCTTAAGACCCACCATCTAGTCACGCATCAACGAGGGTTATGGTTGTTTGACCTTTCTTGAGATACAGTGCTTTCGACATCACTTCTAGGACACCACGTCCAAGGTAACTCATCGATTCTTTGATCAGACTTACTGTGCCTTATGGTTTTGTCATGTCCCCTTCTCCACGCTAGGCCATTATGGCGCCTGATTAGTCTATCTCCCCATCTGGATAGACTAATGGCTACTTCTGGAGGATGCCAACTAGTCACAGGCTTTATTTGGATGATTTTTAAGTATTTGGGAGCCTTTTACATAGTTGAGTCACTTTATTTTATAAAGTGAGTTTATAAAGTTACTTTGACTTAAAGTCATTTTATATTATAAAGTAACTCAAGTGACCTAAGTGAATGCACTTTATCCCACATTGCTTAGTATTCTGTGCTTTCCCTCATATCGAGGTTATAAAAGCATAAAGGTCTCCTTGGGAAAGACACCATGAAATATATAAAACAAGATAACGAATCAGGTTGCTCACGTGACTGGTTATTTCTCTAAGGACGCAAACCCTTGAGAGATCTTTGGAGGTTGGACACAAACCTAGCCTTCTTCATTTGGGTGGATTCACACAGAGTCCACATTTCCATCGAAAAAGGTGAACTTTGGAATTACAGTTTATTGGGAACTCATCACAGATTCTGGTTTCTTGATGTTGTTATTTGCAATAGCCATAATAAAGGTATTCAACCATAGCGCAGGAGGTTTGGAGATATTGTGAACGTCATTGGTGGAAGCAACTAGCATTAGCGCTGGCTTCTCATTGTTAAAAACATGTCTGTATATGTCCAGCGTTGTACATGGACTGCAACAATCTACCCCAGCCGCGTGAGGAGGCATTCATTTCATTCAGCGGGTTGTAGGTTGTATTGCTAATCGTGCACGCCAGAGGACACTTCATTACTGCACCGGAGGTGATATCTGGGTGGCGACTCTGGAAATATAGCTCACCGCGTGGCCTGGTGACGTCTAAACCATCAGAGAGTTCGCACGGGTGTGGGTGTGCTCGCGTGGGGGCAAGCTCAAGTCACTGGACTGGGTCGTGGTCGGGTGTGGGTAGGAGAGCTGCAACAATAGCCTCAAACGCTGTGAACATCTCATCCCTGCCACACGAACACTAACAGTCACGACTTGCTAGAGTTCACGTTGGTCATTGCCGTTTCAAGTTTGGAAGCTGAATCCGCGTTTGGTGAGAATGTTGTATGTGGGGGACATCTCATTCGTGGCTGAAGTTATAGAAACAGAGGTGGCGTGAACTATCTCATGTCATCAACCACAGGGACTTGTTGTATGTCGTTCATCCAGTTGACAACCATGACTTACATTTGATGGTGGAAGATCAACCTATTCAAATCGTCTTGACTCATGGAAGTCTGTTGGTATTTGTTACATTAATCTGAAGTATTATTTGGCATTTGAAACATTATATATTTGCAATCCGATTTTTCCAGTTTGTTAGAATAGTTGGAATTTTTGTTACTTGTCTGGAGCCTATTGTTTCATATTTGAAAATACAAAAAAATTGAATAGTTGTTTGAGAGGAAAACAGTCAAAACAAAATAACCACTTATCAGAGTCAAAATAGATTTGAAATTGAATTATACGAGAAGAGGCCTGGCAGGGCACATTTCAGTGGTATCAGAGCCTTTGATCTTTCCATCCTAGTGGGTTAGATATTCAGATTAACAGGCTGGTATAGCAGTGACAATGTTGAGTAGGTATGCATAACAGGCACAAATCTTACAACTTTAAACATAACAGAGTTGAGCAGGAACATCCAAAATCTTCAGTACAGGTTTATATAGAGAACAATCATACCGAAGAAGACGAGGAAATTATATTTGAACAGGTTACTCCGAGTACAAATATGGCTGAGGATACTGATAGAGAGACCAGGGAAACATTGAGGGCCTTACGCGACGGACAACATCATATTGTTGATGTATTATAATAGCTTACAAGGGTTATCCAACAATTGACAGTAGTACCCAGGAGACCCTAGAGCCATCACAGTGGTGGAGGCAGTGTAGTAGGATCACATAGGGCAGCTAGAGCCCCCATTCGTACATCAGATAGGCCTCTTATACCTATCTTAGCGGAGAATAATGCAGGGGAAGAGGTAGCACAGCCTGAGACAACGGGCTTTCTTCTAGAGAATGTGATGGCCATGCATGATGAGTGGAATATGCTACCAAGTAATGTCAAAGATGATTTAACATTTCCCCAGGATATGGCTCAGAAGAGAGAATTCGGCAGGGCTCAGATGGATAGGAGACCTAGGGGTCAGAACAGGGATTTAAAACATGCAATGAATAAATTAACTCTCCCTACATTTGATGGCAACGGTAAGACATCTGCGAGAGCTTGGATTCACAAGCTAGACACCTTCCTGAGCCTCAAACCCATGTTAGAAATGGAGGCTATTAAGTTTGCCACAATGCATTTAGAGGGAGCAACATATGACTGGTGGCATCATGGTCTTGTCACCCAGGATCATGGGCTGATTACTTCTTATGAGACTTTCAACACGAATTTGGTTACCCGTTTTGACAGGAAAGATAGAGAGGTTTATTACAGGGAGTTAGCTCAGCTGAGACAGAGTGAGACCTTGGACCACTATATTGATGAGTTTCAGAGGATTTCCATCGTGGTTCCTAATATGTCTGAGAAGAGGAAAGTGATGCTGTTCATTGAGGGCCTACACGATAGATTCAGAGGTTTGGTTAGAGTTCTCAAGCCAAACACTTTGGATGACGCTATTAAATTAGCACATGACTTGGATTCACCTTCTTCTATATTGTAGCCGCCTAAGAAAACATTTAAGGGATCCTCTTCATTTCAAAAGAACAAGAATCAGAATAAGAGTATGCCTCCTAGGCTGGATTTTGAAACAAGAAATGAATTGAGGAGGAAATTATGCTTCACATGTAGAGAGCCTTGGACTCCAGACCACAGGTGCCTTGGGAGAGACAATATACATTACATTGAGGTGGCTTCCGATGGTGAACATGAACAACATGAGGGCAGTGATGTTGAGGACAACGATGAGGAGGCTCAGGAAGAGCAATCAACAGAAGAAAAGAAGAGGAAAGCCCCCCATGAGCAACCCCTTGTTACTTTAGCATCTCTTTCAGGGATTCCCACATGTCACCCTTTTCGTTTGAAGGGGTTGGTTAGAGGACAACGAATAGTTTGCCTACTGGATACAGACGCCACTCGTAACTTTATTAGCACTGGTATGGTTTCCAGGAGGAGGTTACATGTAGATGGCATTCCCAAGTTTGAGGTTAAGGTGGCCGGAGGAGACTTGCTGAGCTGTATAGGAAAGATCTCCGAACTCGCGATTCACTTTGGGGATTATCTTCTAGAGGCTGATTTTTAGATCATTGATTTGGATAGTCTTGATTCTATTTTGGGTATGCAGTGGTTACAGACCCTAGAAAGATACACTATTGATCACAAGTTGAAGCAGTTGGAGTTTTTGCAAGGTGATTAGTAGATTGTTCTTAAGGCCATGCCAGATGGCAGGCTCAGGTTAGTATCGTCTCACAGGATGGAGGCCATCATGAGGCATAGCGATATGGAGTGGGCAGCCCAGTGTTTCATATCCTCTAAACCCACACCAGATTCAGGGCAGCAGGTTCACATTGATGTGTAGAATGTGCTTGATAAGCACATACGGGTTTTTAAGGACATTCCGTCAGGAATACCTCCAGACAGAGGTTTTGAGCACATCATTGAGTTGGAGGAGGGCGCCAAGCCCGTGATCACTTCCCTTTATCGTCACCACAGGCACTATAAGGAAGAAATAGAGAAGACGATCAAGGAGCTTCTAGATATGGGGCACATCAGGCCAAGATCCAATCCCTTTTCTTCTTTAGTAGTTTTGGTGAAGAAGGATGGTACTCTTCGTATGTGCATTGACTACCATGCACTCAATAAGAGAACCATTAAGAACATGTATCCCATTCCCCGGATTGATGAGTTATTAGATGAGCTACATGGGGCAGTATATTTTTCGAAGATAGATCTTCGATCAGGATACCATCAGATACGT
>MU223137.1:2958998-2991396 GCA_018584345.1 Thuja plicata | reverse complement strand
ACGAATGCACCTGCTACTTTTCAGTCATGCATGAATCATATATTCAAAAAGCAGTTGCGCAAAAGTGTCTTGGTGTTCTTTGATGACATTTTGGTCTTCAACAGGACATGGGAGGAGCACTTACAACACTTGGATGAGATTCTTAGCATTATGGAGGAGCAGTCTCTGCTTGCGAAAGAATCCAAGTGTGAGTTTGGATTGACTGAGATTCTCTACCAGGGACATGTGATAGGGGCAGACGAAGTTAAGGTTCACCAGGACAAAATTCAGGCAATTCTTGACTGGCCACCGCCGAGGAATGTGTCAGATTTGAGGGGTTTCCTTGGACTATGTTCTTATTGCAGGGTGTTCGTGAAGGGATTCTCTTAGACAATAGCCCCCCTCACTGATCTTACTCTGAAAGGGGCTTTCAGGTGAATAGATGAGGCAGAGGTAGTCTTTGACAGGCTTAAGACAGTCATGAGTACTTTCCCGGTTCTAGCGCTTCCGGACTTCTCTCGTCCCTTTTTTCTAGAGTGCGATGCTTTAGGGAATCGGATTGGTGCAGTGTTGATGCAGGATAGACACCCCATAGCATACGAGAGTAGGAAGCTTAAGGACAATGAGAGACTGTATTCTACTTATGACAAAGAGATGCTTGCGATTATGCATGCCTCGGTTAAATTCAGACAGTATCTAGTGGGTGGCAAGTTTACAGCTAAGACAAACCACAATAGCCTGCGCTACTTCTTAGAATAGAAAGAGTTGAATGAAAGACAACAAAAGCGGGTCAGTAAAATCTAGGCATATGATTTTGACATTGAGTATGTCAACGGGAAAAATAACATTGTGGCTGATGCACTTTCTAGGAGACCTCCAGTAGCGGCTTGCTGTGCCTTATCAGAGATCTCTGTAGATTGGAAGTCTCATTTGTTGGTTGAGTATTCTAAAAATACTCAAGCTTGTTAGATTTTGGATGGTCAGCTCCGGGACAGCAGATACAAAGTGATCGATGATATTGTTCTCTATAAGAATAGGATCTCCGTAGCACCGAGATCTAAACTTAAGGCTATGGTGATGAATGCGGTTCACGATGCGCCAACAATAGGGCATCCGAGGTTTTTTTAAAACCTACAGGCAGGTTAGAGAGAGGTTCTCATGGAAGGGCCTCAAGGACGATGTCCTTAGTATGTCAGAGAGTGCCTGACTTGTCAACAGAACAAGTTTGAGCACAAGCATCCCGCCGGCTTATTGCAGCCCCTTCCTGTTCTAGCACAGAGATCGGAGGGTATTTCGATGGATTTTATTACAGGGTTGCCGAGAGTGTAGGGCAGGGATGGCATCTTTGTGGTGGTGGACAAACTTACTAAATTCACTCACTTCTTCGCTATCGTAGCAGATTGGTCAACTTCGCTGGTAGCTGAGCTTTTCTTTCGAGATATTTTCAGATTGCATGGTCTCCCCAAAACTATTGTGAGCGACAAAGACAATAAGTTCCTCAGCACCTTTTGGCAGGAGTTATTCAGACTAGCAGACACCGAGTTGGCTCCCAACACCAGTTACCACCCACAGACAGATGGTCAGACTGAGATTGTGAACAAATGGGTGGAAGGTTATCTCAGAAATTATGTAGCAGGACAATAGAGGGCATGGGTTAAATGGTTGTATTTGGGGGATTTTTGCTTCAACTCCACCTATCACATGACTATTGGCATGTCACCGTTTCGGGCTCTCTATGGCAGCGAACCTCTATCATTTATAGACCTGGCTTTACAGGACAACAAGGCACCGATTACGAGAGATTGGTTACAGTATCATCAGGATATTCTTAGATCTCCCAGGGAGAACATCCAGAGAGCACAAAATCAGAAAAAGATGTACGCTGATCGACATCGGACAGAGCGGAGCTTCGAGTCAGGGGATATGGTCTACCTTCGTCTTCAACCATACAGGTAGAGCTCTTTGAAGAAGAGTGGGTCCGAAAAGCTTAAGTCCCGATTTTATGGTCCCTATCGCATTGCCAGGAGGGTTGGTGAGGTGGCTTACGAGCGCGAGCTACTGACAGACAATAGGATTCACAATGTATTCCATGTGTCTTGCCTCAAGAAGGCGATCGGGCAGGAGATAGTTCCATCAGTTCGATTACCCCCGCTAGATGAGGAAGGTAAATTGGTTCTGGTTCCAGCTGAGGTGATTGAGGTTAGAGAGAGGAAATTGCGGAACTGGGCTATCAAAGAGTATTTGATTCGTTGGAAGGACTTACCTATTGAAGATGCCACATGGGAGGGTGAGTCTATTCTGCAGCACCCTGTGTTGAGATTGCTTGAGGGCAAGCAATCCCGAGAAGGGAGGACTGTCATGTCCCCTTCTCCGCGCTAGGCCATTATGGCGCTTGATTAGTCTATCTCCCCATCCAGATAGGCTAATGGCTACTTCTGGAGGATGCCAACGAGTCACAGGCTTTATTTGGGTGATATTTAAGTATTTGGGAGCCTTTTCCATAGTTGAGTCACTTTATTTTATAAAATGAGTTTATAAAGTTACTTTATGACTTAAAGTCATTTTATATTAAAAAGTAACTTAAGTGACTTAAGTGAATGCACTTTATCCCACATTGCTTAGTATTATGTGCTTTCCCTCATATTGAGGTTATAAAAGCATAAAAATCTCCTTGGGAAAGACACCATGAAATATATAAAACAAGATAACGAATCAGGTTGCTCATGTGACTGGTTATTTCTCTAAGGACGCAAACCCTTGAGAGATCTTTGGAGGTTGGACGCAAACCTAGCCTTCTTCATTTGGGTGGATTCACACAGAGTCCACATTTGCATCGAAAAAGGTGAACTTTGGAATTACAGTTTGTTGGGAACTCATCACAGATTCTGGTTTCTTAATGTTGTTGCTTGCAATAGCCATAATAAAGGTATTCTATGATGACCCCCTTTTTTAGCAGGTATTGGCAGTGGCTTGGTCAGTTCATCATCATGACCCCCATGAGCTGATATCAGGTTTTGAGGGTCCCAGTTGGCAGACTTGCTATTTTTAGTAAGTCTGGACTTGCTATTTTTAGTAAGTCTGTTTGGTCAGTTTCCATTTCTGGCAGGGCAGTGGTCAGTATTCCATACGATATTCAGTTTGTGCAGTTCGTTGGCTGGGGACTTACTATTTATAGTAAGTCTATTTTTGGCAGTTGCTATTTTTGGCAGTGCAGTGGATGGCTATGTCTATCTGGCATGATCAACAGTGGATGCGGGATTTATCGCATGTGTTCATATTTATTAATTAATATTTATAAAATATTAATTAATAATAAAGCCACATTATTATAATAATACTTTATTATTATAATAAATTAGAAGTTGTTAATTAAAAGAGCTGTGAACTGAAACTCTTTTTGGGAAACTGTGGCCAAGGATGGATTATAAATGAGCCCATTTCATTGGGATGGCATCGACTGATTATATGATATTTTGTTTGTTTTCTCTGAGAAGTTCTGATCTGTGCTCTTGCTGAAGTATAAGGGTCAAATTGGCTTTTGGAAGATTGATTCTTCTGAAGTTAATCTCATATTGGTTGCTGAAGTATAACCAATCCTTCTTCTTCCATACTGTCTGCCTGTTACTAGAGGAAGAAGTAATGAAATTATTTATGCACACTGAGGGTACGAAATCATTCTGGAAATTTGTTAAAGATTGCAGAGTTGTGTTCAAATCGAATTATAAATTCGATTTGAAAGGTTTAGCACTGAATTGGATATTGTTGATCTAGCGAATGGAGTCAACCATCACCATGGCTGAGAGGAGTTTGTAATGATTCTAGTGGTGACGATATTTACTATTGCTGCGATTTAAAGTCTGGAAGCTGCTCATCGTGTGGGAGAGGAAGAACATAGCAATTGGCGTGATAGCATTCACCTCCCAGGCAACCGCATCTAGCCGTGGTTATTACTGAGCACCCCAGCCACATCACCTGAAGCAATACAAAATGCGAGGAATAGGGGCTGCATACTGCTTCAAGCCGCGACCAGCAAGTTTGAAGGGAGTTGGGCATGTGCATTCCTCAAATCGGACACCAGCACATGGGGAAGTTTTCATTCCAAGGTAGATCGATCTCCTCTCTTATGCAAAGTTGATATTGATAAATGTGTAGGATGAACAAATATTGCCAGTCAATCCCGGTTCATCATTTGTGTAAGAAATTGTGCTTGGAAATATTAACATTGAAATCCAACTTATTTATAATAAAATTTGCAAAACAAGTATATCTTGTCTTTAAGAGAAGAGTATTTTTATTTTAAATTGGTGATAAGCAAATCATTATTTGAGTCCGACAAAGAGTCAGGCAGGCTCATTACAGTGGTATCAGAGCTTGCCTGCCAACTATTCGACAAAATGCCAAACTAATGAATTGAAAAGAAAATTGATGTTGAATTTAGTTATGACTTAGACAGGGTCATTACATATTCAGCCAGAGCACAGGAGGTTTGGAGATATTGTGAACGTCATTGGTGGAAGCAACTAGCATTAGCGCTGGCTTCTCATTGTTAAAAACATGTCTGTATATGCCTAGCGCTGTACATGGACTGAGACACATCTACCCCAGCCACGTGAGGAGGCATTCATTTCAGTCAACGGGTTGTAGGTTGTATTCTTATCGTGCACTCCAGAGGACACTTCATTATTGCACCGTAGGTGATATCTGGGCATCAACTTTGGAAATATAGCTCACTGTGTGGCCTGGTGACATCTGAACCATCAGAGAATTCGCATAGGTGTGGGTGTGCTCGCGTGGGGGCAAGCTCAAGTCACGGGACTGGGTCGTGGTCGGGTGTGGGCAGGAGAGCTGCAACGACAATCTCAAATACTGTGAACATCTCATCCCTGCCGCACGAACACTAACCGTTACGACTTGCTGGAGTTCACGTTGGTCATTGCCGTTTCAAGTTTGGAAGCTGAATCCGCGTTTGGTGAGAACGTTGTGTGGGGGACATCTCGTTCGTGGCTGAAGTTATAGAAACAGAGGTGGCGTGAACTATCTCATGTCATCAACCACAGGGACTTGTTGTATGCTGTTCATCCAATTGACAACCATGACTTGCATTTGATGGTGGAAGATCAACCTATTCCAAACGTCTTGACTCATGGAAGTCGGTTGGTATTTGTTACATTAATTTGAAGTATTATTTGGCATTTGAAACATTTTATATTTGCAATCCGATTTTTCCAATTTGTTAGAATTGTTGGAATTTTTGTTACTTGTCTGGAGCTATTGTTTCATATTTGAAAAGGCAAGAAAATTGAATAGTTGTTTGAGAGGAAAACATTCAAAACAAAACAAGCACTTATCAGAGTCAAAATAGATTTGAAATTGAATTATATGGGAAGAGCCTGGCAGGGCACATTTCAGGTTTTGTGATTTGGGGGCCTTATTAGAGTCTGATTGGGCCTCTGTTGAGCGGGTTCAGATTCTCCTTCTCTGACGCATCATTAGGTGCAAGCAATCTATTTCACATAATATTATCCTTGTGGAGTTCAAGGCTCACCCCTTCAGACTTGGAGCAATATTTGATCTTGTTTGGTTCTTATATCGCCTCGATGGTTTTGTTGATTCTCGTGTGGGCCATCACCGGTGCTCCTACATCGCATGCTGCTCATCTGCATCTATTGTTGCCTTTGTTTCTTTAGGTAGGGCCTATGGTTGGTATGCTGAGGCTTCGACTCTACTTGGGTCTGTCGAGATTGAGATAGATCGTCTCCCTCCTCTTCCAATATTCTCTTGACGCACCTCACCACCTCCTCCCTTCCAGATAGGAGTTGAACAAGTGTATCAGAACAAACATATACAAACAGTTCATTCACACTACTTGGACTAACCCTCATAGGGGTCTTCGCCTCAGGATGGCGTTTTATGTTGAGCTCTTTCTAGAGCTGAAAGACAGACTCATTGTCTGCCCTTCTTACTTATCCCACCACTGGTTGCACTCTCTTCAAATCCTCCTTGGTTCCTTCAAAGTGGGCTCGCATTGACTCCGCATTGAGACTGATGATTAGATTGACAGAGAGAAGAGGACTTGTCGGCTAGATGACGTTAGGGAGATTGAGACAGAGGAGCACTTCGTCTTCAGGTGTCCTATTTACTATGAGATTCGTGGGAGTTTCTACTGCCTTTTTAGGGGTGTTTAGTCTCTCTCCATCTTCACGTTTACTAATCAAACATGTCTGTCATTTTATCTCTACGAGGCCACTCGACACCGAGACCATTATCTCCGGCCCCAGCATCCTACTAGTATGCAGTCTTGTCAGCTTATCACCTTCTTAGGTCTTCAGACTGCACGTGGTACCAAGCGCCAGTTTGGTCCCCCTTCTAGTCATTCCAGTTCCATGAGACCTCGGAGGAGCTCTTTCCAGCAACAGGTGTCCTATTTACTACGAGATTTGTGGGAGTTTCTACTGCCTTTTTAGGGGTGTTTAGTCTCTCTCCATCTTCTTCACATTTACTAATCAGACATGTCTGGCATTTTATGTCTACGAGGCCACTCGACACTGAGACCATTATCTCCGGCTCCAGCATCCTGCTAGTATGCAGTCTTGTCAACTTATCACCTTCTTAGGTCTTCAGACTGCACATGGTACCAAGCGCCAGTTTGGTCCCCCTTCTAGTCATTCCAGTTCCGTGAGACCTCGGAGGATCTCTTTCCAACAACAACTTTCTTCTTCCTCATCCAGGAAGATTTAGAGACATTCTGTGCACTCTTCCAGTTCTTCAATTTACCCTTCTGTCTCAGGACACTTCTCTACTGCTTTGTGTTGATGTGAGTTTTATACCCTTACAACATGCAGGATAGAACACTAATGGTTTCAAGATGAAACAATGAATATCGAATCCTCTCTTGAATAAATACACCACTTATGCTAAAGATTGCAATGAAAAGATCATAAAGATGACTCCAAGGTTCCTTCTTAATGGTGGATACTCACTCGATGATAATAATGTGATATGCTGGTATCACAAGGGGACTTACGCTAGTTCACTAGAACTTTGTTAACTTGACTTGGAATGATATGGCTTTACAATGTGCAATGGAAATATATTCCAACTTCCAATTTACAAAATACTTTGAACCTACGAATCTAAGTTGCTTCTACTTCTACTTAAGGTTGCAAGGAAGAGTGAATATCCTTGGACACTACTAAATGTAGTCTTGTCATCAACTCCACTCACCTAGTGCAATCTTCTAAGGTGTGTTCGAGTGATGTTCAAATTACTACCATTTCATTAATCCCATCTATGATGCAAATTAATGAGCAAGGATTGAAGTTAAGTTCATAATAATGCCATTTGGCCACGCAAGGCAAGACTTACAATCAGTAAGCAGCTTGTGGTTTGGTCTATGATCGAGTCAAGCAAGGATGCATTCACAATTACCCTTATCCCACTAAATTACTCAAAGCAAATTCTAACTAAATACTTGAAATCAAATCTATTCTAAGTGAGGAATGTAGATCACCATGCAATACTCCAAAAAGATCATAATTATTCACCATGAAACACAACAATGAATAGTAGAGCACATTTGGCAGTATATTAGCAACAATTCTTTAACAATCTCCCTTACAAATGAGAGGGGTGGGGTTTATATAGGAGCCCCAATTATAATGAACGACAAAGATTAAACCATAATCAAAAGCCTAAATTAATCCATAGAAAACCCTAATTAGGGCAACCACAAATAGCCAATGAGAAAGAAGTACCACAAAATCAGCCAATGAGAATATTCAATAGCTTGAGGGCCAATAAGAAGGGAAGCTGCCTAGTCATCGTACTACTCATCATCCAAGAAATGCACCCCCTTTTCTTTCTCCCTTCTAGTGAATTCAATGAACTTAACGAAAATCGCACTAAGTTCATCCATGGCAATACTGGGAAGGCTGCTATGCTGTAATTTAATGACCTCTAACTTCTCCATGCAAGTATCCAATATGCTATCCCAATCTGAAGTATGCCTCTGCAGCAGATCATTTATGGAAATCATAAGTGAGAGAAATCCATTTTATTGACTCTTCTCAAGAGAGACCATGTCTCCGAACTAGATTGATTCCATCTTTTTTCTCAACTCATCCAAATCAAACTCACTGGAAGCATCATTGTCAAGACTAAGTAATACCTTGATTGCAACAAGAACTTTCGAATGTATATTCGAGAAGGGTCCCTCAATAGCAAGACAATCAGTCTGTGCATGCTGATATGTAGACGTCGTCATGGACAATGAAAGATACCAATGACCAAAGTCATGTGCATTTCCTCTATCAATTTCTCCTTGAGTCAAGATTGATGCAGGGACACTCTTCAATGCCTTAAGACGAGGAGTCATCTTATCTTCAATGGGCTGAAATTCCTTCCATGTCTCTTCCAATCCTTTGACCTTATTCATCAATACTATGGTCTTCTCATACGCTTGAACTATCCTAGCAAGGAAGCCCTCTGCTTGTTTCCTAATAGCACTTGCGCATTCCTTTATTTCCTGATAGGTACTGATCATCAAATCATAAGTATCCTGAGAAGCGGGGACATATGGATCAAGTGCAACACTCCCATGTCCTGATGGATTCATATGTTTGTTTATGTATTCCTTGAACATCATATTTTCCAATTTTTACTCATCTTTCTTCCTTTTTGAGCTTATCCATCCTTTCTTCAATTACATATGTAGTGCCGTTCAATTCCTGAAATTCTTCTTTCTTAGTAGTTTGCCCAATGACAAATGAGGTGATGTGGTTGTCATTTGGAGTGATCTCATCTCTAGTCTTGTCACCAACTGGGACAACCATATGCAAAGTGCGAGATCCTGATGCCTCTGTAGTGATCTTATGGATTTTCTTTGCTTGTTTGGGTTCTGATGGAGTCCTGATTTTCGAAAAATCAGGGCTTCCATTTGAGCACCTTCTCTAGACTTTTATCCTATAACTTATTTTCTATTTCTTATGTTTTCAATAAAATTAGATTTAGTATGTACTCCCTGCATCCTTAAGCTGCTTTGTTCATAATGTATAAACCTCAATCATCACCCAAATTATTGGAATATTAAAGACATTATGGTTTTTGATAACATCATTACTTATTTCATATTTTATCTAGTAGATAATAACGAGGGTATGCAAACATTCTAAAATGTTGTTTTGACAGCCACGACACCTGCGATTAATTACAAAGGAGTCGTATAATATGGTGATATTTCCAAATATTGATCCAGTAAGTGTGAAAGAAACCATCGGGCAACACGACTAAAGGCAAATATGTCCAAGATGGACCGCACGTCAGCAGAGGAAGGAAGCATCATAAAGCGGAGACAAAGAAATTAACTATGCCATCGACACCCATCAAAATAACAAATATGATAAATGCCAGATACATTACCAAAGTCTGGAGATATGCACAAAGGGATGAAGTTTTATCAAGCACACATGAGGAAGACACATAAATAGGAGAAGACAGATGCACAGTAAAAAGCCGTAAACATTGAGGATCTCATACCTTGCAACATAGGGTGATAAGTGTAAGGGAGTCGAGACTTGTCGGGTTATGCCTAGACAAAGAGATATGGGAGTGGAAAAGACATAAATGCACGGTGCCAATGAAGAAGGTGAAAGCATATGATTTGCGGGAGTCTATATAGTTGGAATGACAGTTCAGATGTTATATACGACATTTGTCTTGTCAGCATATATGCTCGTGTCTCATATATAAAGATAGTTTTGAAAACTTAAAGTTCGGTTTCCTCATATCAAACTATGTTATAAATTAATAAGTATTGGTTATTTGTTGTGAAGCGGTGCATCCTTAAAAAATAAAAACCGCACGTCTTCTCATTTTCATATAATATAAGATGAGAAATCAGACAAAAGACACAATAACAATAGCATTCTTCTTGACTGGCGAATATTATACTATTTTGTAATCGAAACTTCTTCATTTGGCAAAGATGGAATGTTGAACAAAGCTCGTGGATATTGGATTATTGGTTGAATTTTTTGTATGCGATTGTGAACCGAATTTTAGTGGATCGATCATCAATAATGAGTGTCTTCATTGCAATTTCGTTTTCAGCATAACCTGTAAGCTTATTTATTTTATTTATTTGTGCAAAGCTTTAGAGTCAAAATATTATATAGTTCCGTCCTTTATAATTTCTTTCTCTGTATTCTGTAAATAATTTATTTTCAGCTATTCGGATAAAATCATTTATAGCATTTTAAATTTGATTATCACAGATATCGTGAAATACTTCATTTGTTTTCGAATCTCTGTCTAGTTTGTCTCCGTACTTAGGGAGTTAAAGTGCAATCTAGACTAGTTTAAAATTGTGTAAATATATTTGATCTATCGTATCTGGACTATCAAATTGTTTATAGTTTAAGTTCATAAATCTTTATAAAGTTGTACGTAATAAACTTATAATATTGACTCTATTGCCCTTTTAAATCTGGCACTGGTCTTTTTATTATTCATAATTCATAATCTATACGCTAGCAATTATTTCATATCTTTCCTTTAAAGAATTACTATATTTGTTTATTTCTAAAATTCATAATTATTCTACATTCTATTTATTCTTATATTCATATATTCATTTGTTCTTACTTTCAATCCATAAGCAACAAGTTTGAAGTATTTACTTTCTAAAGTTATCTTCGAGGTCGCAAAGTTAGCATTGTGTCAGCAATTTTTGTATTATTGTGCAATTTGAAAATCTTCTATATTCTTGCCATTTAGGAGGCTTTCATTGCATTCATAGTCAAGATTATTTGCTATAAACATTCTTGGACTTTAGTGATTGGTTCAGGATCAGGTACACCCGCCTTGGTTGTGCAGAGCCAGAAGTGCAGAGGACTCAGATCAAATCGATTGATCCTGTCAAGTTGGCCTTCAACCTGTTGGAATCCCAGCATTGAGTTGGCAAGACTCATAGGATTTCGATCTGTGGTTTTGGGAACCAACAGGTTCTTTAACCTTGCTAATTTTGTTCAAGAATATATCAAAGTCCTCCATTGGGAGTACTTCCTCTATTCTTCTTTTCTTCATGCTCTCCTTCAGCCAATCAAGAACTATGGATAAATCTATACCATCATCCAACTGCTCATCCTCATTAAGTCCCTTCAATGCTGAAATGATCTCATCGTCAACCTCCTTTGCATTGAGACTAGGTTGTCTCATATCATCTCCCAAATCAACTACCAATTGAACAACAAGAAAGGTTGGCAATATCTCTGTTCCTTGCTGCACTGACTGTGTGGATGAGGCTGTTCCTTGACTCTCTTGAGGTAGAATCTTTGTATCTCCACCCTTTTTTGAATCCTGTTCCATATTTTGCATCCCTACTCCCCTTATTGATGAAGAACTGGCAGTGGGGGTAGATGTGGTAGACCAATGCCTTTTGCTTCCAGACTCCTTACTCTGCATCCTTATACGTGTGAAGGTAACACCTTGTTTCCTTAACTTGTTTGTCTGCTTATCAACCCAAGCTCTTGATCTATCCATCACTTCCCTCATCAAGATGTCCAATTCTTTAAGATCCTCTCTCTGTGACCAATTGGGTGGCTCAATTGGTTTGCCCTTTTCATGTTCATAATGCGGATGAATATGATTTCCATCATCTCTAACCTGATCAGGAATAGGGAAAATGTTAGATTCGCTCATGAAATTAATTTCCATTCTAGACCACGTCTTTCTCCTTATAGCATATTCGTCCACTAGATTTGCCCAATAGTCCTCAATGTCTATCTTGTGTCTGTATCTCTTCCCCATATAAGTATTGATTTTTTGGAATGGATCAAATTCCTTTCTTGATTTGTAGGCCTCAAGATGATAATACTGTAGCTCCATATTTACTGTCTCTGCTACTTGTAATGAAGGACATGTCTCAAGCATCTTCATCAATGTGATAGAGGAAGGCATTCACTGTTTGTGTTTCTCTTTCCGCATAAAATCAAACTCTGACAACTGCCCGACCACTTCCAACAAGACCATCTTATTCGTGGGATACTTAGGGAGTTTGTAAGGTTCTGAAGAAAATCCTTGGATCCCGATGTAAGTGAAAGTGGGGAATTGGATGTACCAATACTCATACTTCTCAATCAATTTCATGGCCTCCCTAGACAATCTCCTTTGTAGTCCATCCTGAAGTGTGTGTGTAATGTTCATGGTGAAAATGTCATTAACTCTCTTGTAGCTTGCTCTTTCATACAGTTGTAACTCAAGATGACAATCATACACCTTAAACTGTCCCTTATCATTTCCAATCATGCCCCTACATATAAGACCTGGATACTTAATGGTTCTTGCTAGCAGATAGATCACATAAGAACTCATATAAAATGGCTTTGTTTTTTCTAACTTCCTTAATTGGGTATCCAGATTGTCACTGATCATCCTAGCCCAGTTCATCATCAAAGTTCTTGCTGATATCTCCTCAATGAAGTAAAACATCCAAGTGTCGGAAAAAGCCCCTTGGGATGTTCCCATGATCTTGTTCAACATAAAAATCAAATCACTATACTCATCCTTGAAGTCCTCACTTACATGCTTCTTGGGTGACTTAGAATGATGTTTCCTTGGTTCACTGATCCAGTTCTTATTGATGATGTCCACGCAAGCTTCGGGTCTCTTTTGATACAATGCTTGAGCTTCTTCCTTAGTTTTGATCTGCATCCTTTAGCTTTGACTCTCCTGGTCTTTGGATCATAATTCCTTGCACACTCTACTAGAGGTTCATGACACTAAATTGCGGATGGAAATCCAACTGCCTAGTAGAGTCAACTCCTCATTATGCTAATTGCCATGTCTGTTTACCCGCGGCGCCAAATGTTTACCCGCTGGGGTAACCTGGTCTAATTGTAGTATGCACAGAACATAATATATCTAAAGTAAATGACAAGTATTATTATTTATTCCAGTCAAGTGATTACAACATTTTCTCTGCATCGATGATGTCTTACTCGAAGGTAATACAAGTATATAAAGGTCCGAAGGGATGCGACGGTTGACAACTGTGCGCAACTCCCTAGCCTCCGGACATAACTAATTCCCAACCGACACATCCGTACATTACACCCGACAACAATGTCTGAAGGTAGATGATCCTTTGTTCCAAACATCCTTCTCTTCTTTCTTTTCATGTCTAGGTGTTCTATGTTCGTATCCGCAATCCTCTTCCACTTGGAGACTATTAGGGACTCAAGATAGAATCCCCTTGACAATTTTCTTATCAACACCTTCCTCGCTGCTATTCCTTTGCCTTCCACCATATCCCTCTTTCCGGATGATTTTGACCCTTAAAATTGGTGCCTTTTGTGCAAGAATACCCCCCTAACGTTCAACAACCCTTATGATGATTTGGCAAGTCAGTGATTTATGGCAACTTTTCCAAAAATCGCCCCTGCCTAGGAAGTTTCAGACTGAAGTCCGGAGATAAATGCATTTTCAGCCCCTTTGTGGCCTTGGAATTTGCATCAAATCTCTCCAACAGGTCTGCAATAAATGTCAATCAGACTTGATGGCATAAAATAAACTCAGAATTTTCCAAAAAACAAATCGAACCATATGGTAAAATTTTCAGACTTAGTCTGAAAACTCACTAGTTTCAGCTCCATAGCTGCCTCAAATCAGTCCTCAATCTCCGAATTTAACCATCTTAAACAGCCTGCAAACATGTTGGAATGACTTAATTGTTTGGGAATTTTCCATGATTTTATAAAAAAATTGCACCATGTAGAGAAGTCTTCAGATTTAGTCGGAGGACACCCACTTACAGCTCCTTTGACATCACTAAAATGGTCTTGAAACTCATGCTTTTCCTTCCAAACACCCCTGCAGTCAAATCTGATATGGTTTGGAACCATTTGGTGAATAGGAAAAATTCCAAAATTATTGCAAAAATCGATCTCCATGGCTAAATTCTCAGATTTAAAATCTGAATATCCTTGTGCTTTGTCATCTTACCTTGTAGATTCCTTCCTCGGAGGTTGAGAAAAAACCCTGATGTTATCCCACGAATCTCACATATGAGATTTCTTGGCCATGGTTGATGCCTCTCTTCACTCCTTGGTTCGATTTTCAGCCTTCTTAGCCTTGGGTGATTTATTTTCCAGCCTCTTGGCTTTTGTCTTCACAACCTTTGACCACCAATAGTCAATCCTTTGCATTCTCATACTGCTGTTGCATGCCCTTTTAAAGTAATTTTGAGTTGAAGTTTCAGTCACAACCAATGCGGGACTAAAACAACTAACATTGAAACTCGTGCAATCAACACTTTATTTATTTCCATTTTATTTTATTAATTTCCACTTTATGCCACCAAGAAAATTCGACCTCCATCAGGATTGTTTAGTTTTCTAAGTCATCTCTTTACCATCCCCAAAGGGGGAAGTTCGAACTTCATAGGGATTGTTCACTGTTTCTCTTCACTTGTCCAAGAGGGGAAATTTGATCCCCATAGGGATATATTCCCATCTTTACACTTTGTCATTTTATTTGATTTGTCCACAAAAGGGGAAATTCGATCCCCATAAAGATAAATTCCCATTCCCATGCTTAGAAGTTTTCACTCATCTTCAATAGCCTTCAAGGGGAAAATTGACCTCCATCTGGACTTGGGAATTTCTATGTTCATCTCGACAAAGGGAAATTCATACTTCATCGGTATTTCTTGACCTTGGGGCTCAAAATTTTCAAAGTTTTGGAGGGGAAAAAACATCTTCATCGGGACAAAGGGGAAAATCTACATCCATTGGGATAGAGTAATTGCCTTAATATTTTCTAAGTATAAGTCCAAGGAGAAAATCATTCTGCATCTAGACTCTTCACTTTGTTCCATGTCCTTCGTATCCAGATGGGGAAATTTGACCTCCATTTGGATAAATTGTTTCAACACTTAGTTTTTTCATCGCAAATGCCTCAAGTGGGGAAATTCTTCATCCATCTGGATTTTCATGATTTTTCAAGGGGAAATTCTATTTCCATCCAGATTTTGACCACTTTTGGAGGGGGAATTCTATTTCCATCAGGATAAAGTGCAATTTTGGTAGGGAAATTCTATTTTCATCCGGATTTTATGCATTTTTATAAGGAAAAAAATATTTTCATCAAGTTTTTTCACATTTTAAGTATGGAAAATCAATTTTTATAAGGATTTTGAGGTAGTTATGCATAAAATATGCCTTTATAAAGTATTTTGGACTATTTGACTGACCAAAATATTAATGCACTTAAGATTTATGGCTCAACCCATTGCAACTTGACCCTGAAGGACCTTAATCTGAACACTCCAAGTTTTACTTGCAACCCGACAACTTGATTACTTAACCACTATTCACCCTTTTAAGCTCTGAATTTCTACACCTACTGCCAAAACCTAACAACTACGAGCAAGAAGAGGGGGTCCCCATTTGCAATGGAGTGATGGTGTGAAAAAGTCACAACACTCTAGTTTTGTAGTGGGGTTTCGGGGTCTTGTTTGGGCCCCTTTCCCCTCTTCATTTTTCTGTTGTTGCTTGTTTGCTTTTGTTGTTGTCGCCGTTGTTTTCCTTTGGGCGCCGTTTGGTGTCCCCACTATAAGCAGACCTCTTGTTTTGTTCTCGGTAGTCCCTTTGACCCGTCGTAGTCTTTTGTTGGACATTAATAAATTTATCTTATCTATCTGGAAATTTGCATGGTTCTGATCTAGTCTGACCCAAATATTGGTCTGGATTTGGTTTGTTCTGGGTTCGAACAGGGTCCTACAAAAACCCTGTTGGTTTGGCAGGGAGAATAAGTGAAGAATTTGTGGACTTAGTGAAGAATTAGTGAGGAATTTGAAGACTTTTGATGATATTTGATTAGTGATGGCTGATTGTTCAAGGTGACATTATTATTTTTGAACTGAAACATTGATATGGTGGTGTATTTTTGCATTTTGCTATGTTATTTGGACTAAAACATTAATATATATGGTGCTTTATTTTGTTATGTTATTTTACTATTAGCATAGTGGTGTATTATGAACTTATTTGCTGCTGCATGTATGTACATATGTGTATATTTTTTTATGTTTTATTTTTTATATGTTTTGTACTGATGAACCCAAAGCAAAGCTGAACCCCCCCTGACAAAAATTTGATCGAACCTGCAGACCCAAATCCGAATCTGAACCAGGACCGGCAACTTAGCAATAAATTAATTCCTTCATTTTAGGATTCAATGATTACTTTGTAGGGACATTGATGAGTATTTTACGAAACTCACCCAAGACAGCCAAAAGTTGATGAATATTTCACAAAACTCGACCAAGACTCAGAAAAAAGTTGACAAGTATTTTATAAAATTTGGTTGAGATGTTTTCAATTTAAATGCCACAAAGATCGGAGCTCGTTTGAAATATTAACTTAAAGTTTCAATTTTCTCAATCAGAGGAGAACTGGTTGGCATGTTTTCAATTTTGAGTATGCAAGTCCTACTAAGATTATTTGATTCTATGCTAGCTTTCTGACAGAGGTTTTTAACTGTTTCTGTGTTCACTTTGTGCTCTTAGGAAACATTCAGTAACTAGAAATTTGTTCTTTCAAGCACTGTTGTAGTCATGGATGTGGTCATTTTATAATCACTTTATCAGAGTACTTTTTATGAATCTTAAACATTACTCTATTGCTATCTTCACTTTCTAGTTTCTACTCTTTGTAAACATTCATTAATGGGAAACTCATTCTGCCAGCATTACATTAAAATTTTAAATCCAGTAGCATAGCTTCTAGACATAGCCATGAGTATCTCAACATTACAGTGATTGGACAATATGCTGAAGTCACCTGAAGTAAGATAGACTAAGTTCTAGCCTTATCTAAAGACAAAGCAATATTACAAGCTGCCATTGGACCATTTATTTTGAAACATGTCCAGTGGCTTTCCTAGATAAAGTGAATTTGATGACTTATCTCTTATACCTGGGTTCCTGTATGCATCAGCATTATGCAACCTCCTCTGATGAACCAGCCATATACTGTAACTTGAAAGGAGAAAACTTATATTTGACAAGTTTTACTGTTCACAGTATCTTTGGTAGGAGAAAAGGATCAGTTCTGTGTCACCATTAGAACTGTAGTGTATTGAAGTTGAACCCTTTGCATTTTCCACTTTTAAACTTAAATTAGGGCAATTTCATGAATATTAGTGTTTCCTAATATGCACAATGTCTTACTGATGCTCTTCTCCTCAGTATCGTGAAAGTCTTCCGAATGAGCTGAAGGGGAATATTGTATTTGCGGACTTGGCACCACTTTTTCATCAGTTAGCAGAACAAATGCTCAATCATCAAGTAGCTGTTGTTCTCTCTGGCCTGAAAGAGGTGAGACAAATTAATGCTTATACACGGACACAGATACACAGATAGATAGATATATGATAGGCACCTGTAAGTCATTGGGTGTTTCTTTCTGTTGCAAGAATTTGGCTTTTCAAAGAAATAATTATAAAATAAAACCTTCAAAATTCAGTAAGTTGTTGATGAGAATATACATGTTGACACGGCCATGCAAGTGTAAATGCTTATGCCGATGCTTTTGGATTCTACTGTAGGCTCTAGATCAAGCTTATGGATTCCAGAATACGCACAAGAAACAACAATCTGAAATGGCAAGCCTTGCATTAGATCAGGTTTTATTTGAAACTCAACTTTCTTGTTCTGTTCTTTGGCATAATTGTCATGCCTTCAGAAATTGATGTCTAAATAAATTGTAAATGATAGAGCAATCGGGATTGAAAAATAAACTTTACACTGATTCATGAGCTGCTATTCTGTAATTTTAGGAATGTTAGTATGATTATAAGTGCACGACTGGCTGTGAGAAATATTGGCACATATACAGACAAACAGATGGGATTTTCAATCTCATAAGATTAATGATTCGACAAGGCAACATGCTTTAGTGAGCCTAAAGAGCTCTTCCTATGAATGTGCATGTGAGGAAGCTAAACCTAAAAATGCTGAAATATTTTTAGACTCCACATTTCTACCTGAATGTATAAAAGTGCAAGGTTAAGTTCGAATCATTCTTTCCCCCATTTGTGCTCAACATTCCTTACAGTGATGAATGGACCTTGTCCACCATAATTAGGAAATATCACTGTGCTTCTCTAATTTTCAAAGATGGCAATTTTTTTTTTCAAATTTGGAAACAGCATAGGATAGTTATTAAAATGTTATATAAATTTAATATTTAAAATTTTCAAATACAAATTAAACAAATCAAAAGAAATTGATGTTCTAACAGTAACTATCATAACAAGTCATTGATTCGATAAGCTGCCTGATAAATCAATAATCATAGACATAATATAAAACATGATTGTATTGAGAGGTGCCAGAAAGAAATGTTGCATCATGCATACTAAATGGTCAGATTGAGCAACAGGCTCAGAAATAAGAGCCATCATCCAATTTATATCTTGGAAATTGCTCTCCTTCATCTTCCTCCAATTTCCTCATTCTTTACTTCACTTTTCTGTTTTTCCTCTTCATCCCGTGTGCTCGTCTTTTTAAAAGTAAAATAGTAAATGGGTTATAGTTGTTTTTTGGGTTGGGGCCTTGGTGGACCCTGATTTTAGGATTTTATTTTCTTAAGATTGTTTTCAAATGTTTCCTACACTCTATGCATTTTATGTGGGGGTTGTCTTTTAGTCCTAGGTATAGACAAAAGAGGTTGAGATATGCAGGAGATGCCGGGAAATCCCTAGTAAGAGCAAAAGAAAATGGGATGCCCCCAAAACATTCAAAATGGATGGGACCGAGAGGGGATGTTCCCTCCAAGTCCTTGTTACTTTTGGTACATCCAATATGTCACCTAGAACCACAGGGATGCATCTCCATTGAACACTAAAATATTATAATGGGAACATGTATATGCTTGCAATCTAATGACTAATTTGTATGAACAATCCATCTGGTATTCTTTTTAGTTGAAGGTTACCAAGGTAATCATAACAGATTATTGTTTCAAAAACTTGGGTCAAGTTGAAGGATCATTAGGCTCTTATTTTCAATTACAGTATTTGAAGCAGTCTTAATCATAGATGAAAGATTTGCAGAAGACTCGACAAGTTTTCAAAACTTGCAAGCTTTTTTTTCTCTGCATGTTTTTGTACTCAAAACTTTGCTGAGTTTTTGCCAAAAACTCAGTGATTTTGTGGCAAAAACTCGGCTTCATTGAAAAAAGGCAAAGATGTGTCAAAAAATAGTATAATTTTTTTTGGGAGGGCATAGCCCCCGAACCCCCACTTCCAGCCCGCGGGGAAACAAAATGTTTCTCTGCAACCCATCTATTGTTGGGTTTTTGAAATATCCTAAGCTATAAATTCACAACAGATATAAACTATACGGACCTGTATAAAGCTTCTTAGTAAGATTCATGAGAATTGCAAAACAGGGAAAAACAATTTTTCTTTATTGATCGTATGCACAAGACATCCTTTTTTTAAAAAAAAAAATCTCAAATGCAATATCCGTCTGATTATAGGAATTTGATTACAAAGAGCTGATTACTAAATTGTATATAACGATCATAGCATCGTTGATGCCCGCAATTGTACTGATATCTTAAACCTGCAGCCTTTCATCAAAACAATGACTGTAGCACAATCTCTTTGTCAGTCCTTAGCAGAGATATGAACTATTCCTTCACTGCTAACTTCAATCTGCTGATTCTACCACTTGATTATCTCTATGCGCACAAACTGTTGAGAACACGATACATTTGGGGTTTCGTCCAGACGTGGGGCTTCCTCGAGGGATGTCGTCCTGAGAAAGATGAGGCGATTAAGCTTGCAAAGCATAAGAAGATAATAATATTCAGAATACCCCTTATTTTTCCAATCAAACTCCTTATAGCCAAAGCCCAGCGCTCCAAAAAAGCTGATTTTGGAATACTTCTAAATTGGAAAACTATTTCATGGAAGCATTCTAATTTGTACTTCCAATCGCTTGGACAGGAAGACATGCAAACAGGCTGTAGAAGTTTTGAGAGAAGAGGAAAGAAACCATAACAATGACCACTCAAACTGGGTCCCCCCTCAACTACTGGAAAATAGGACAGGTCCCTCATTAACTTTGCTAGCCTATGGGAACTTAAAAACAAAAATTAGGTGTAGCAATTTATTGTTATTAAAATAGCCGAACACGTAGCTGGAAGGGGACATTTCACTCCTCCCTTCCCCAGATCGCTGGTCCTTTAGCAATCGCAAATCGGGATGCTGTAGAATTTCCTCTCCTTCCCTAGTTGCATCCTCAATAGGTAGGTCCTTCCATTTGATTTGGTATTCACGAAGAACTTTGTTTTTCAGCTTCCTTTCCCTCCAATCAACTATAGAACTAATGTCAAATTCCCTTCCTCATCAAGTGGGGGTAGTTCTGGAGACGCAACTGTATGCTGACCCAATGCCTTCTTCAGGCAAGAAACATGGAACACATTGTGAATCTTACTTCCTTCAGGAAGCTCCAACTCATATGCAACCTCACCAATCTTCCGGAGGATTTTATAAGGGCCATAAAAACGTGGTTTGAGCTTTTCTGCGCCACTACTCTTCAATGATGACTACTTGTATGGTTGCAAGAGCAAGAAAACCAAGTCCCCAACTTGAAATGTTCTCTCAACCCTGTGCCTGTCTGCATACATTTTCTTTTGATTTTGCAAATGTTGGATGTTATCTTTTAGTGCCTTGAGAATATCTTGATATTCCTGAATTGTCTCCTTCGCACGAGGAACCTTGCTATCATCAAACACCAAGTCTACAAACAATAAAACATCATACCCATACAAGGCTTTGAAGGGCGACATGCCAATCGACATGTGAAAGGTGATTGTAGCAACACTCACCTAAGTACAACCATCTCACCCAAGCACACTGTTGCCCTTAGATGTAATTCCTTAAGTAGCCCTCAAGCCAATTATTTACTTTGTCTGCCCATCCGTCTAAGGATGGTAGCTTGTTCTCGGTGTCAAATATGTACCTGCCAATCGGAACAACTTCTGCCAAAACATACTGATAATTTCATGTCCTGATCGTTGACTATGGTTTTACAAAGACCATGCAATCTAAACACCTCTCTGGAAAATAATTCTGCAACATGAGGTGCTAAATAATCTGTAGCAATGGAAAAAAAATGTTTGTACTTTGTTAACATATCCACCACTACAAAGATGCAATCTTTCCCTTTAACTCGTGGAAGACCTGTTATAAAATCCATAGATATCCCTTCCCACTTCTGCTCAGGTATTGGAAGTTGTTGTAGAAGGCCTACAGGGAAAGTGTGTTTTGATTTATTCTACTTGCAAATTAGTCATTCTCAAACATGTTGCAGTACATCATCCTTTAATCCTTTTCAGGAAAACCTCTCACGAATTTGGCGATAGGTTTTGAGGAACCCTAGATGCCCTACTGATGGTGCATCATGTAGCGCTCTAAGAATTTTGACCTCCAGTTTGGAATTCGGTACAAGATAAATCCTCTTTTAATAATAAATAATACCACCCAACACCGAATAACTTTCATCTTGCACCTTGCCATCAACCAAATCAGCAACAAAGGTATTCTTTGCATATTCTGACAGTAATTAAGATTTCCAATCGGCTGACATCTCAATGAGAGAGAAGAGAGTTGGGCGCCTAGATAATGCATCAGCAATAATATTTTTCTTACCCTTTACACACTCCACATCGAAGTCGCAAGCTTGAATCTTGCTTACCCACTTCTGTTGCCGCTCATTCAAGTCCTACTCCAGAAAATACTTGAGGCTGTTGTGATTCGTCCTGACCACAAATTTAGACCCCACCAGGTACTATCTGAACTTAGCTAGCACATGCATAATCGCCAGCATCTCCTTATCATATGTAGAATACAACCTCTCTGGCTCTCTCAGTTTTCTTCTATCAAATGCAATTGGGTGTCGATTTTGCATCAATACTGCACCTATCCCCTGACCTGATGCATCACATTCCAAAACAAATGGCTGCGTGAAATCTGGCAATGCTAACAGTAGACAGGAACTCATAGCCTCTTTGAGTTTATCAAAAGTCACTTGTGTCTTTTGAGACCATAGGAATGCCCCCCTTTTAGTCGAATCTGTCAATGGAGAAGTCAATTGTGAGAATCCTTTGACAAACCTCCTGTAGTATGAGCACAACCCAAAAAATCCTCTCAACTTCGATATGTTCTTAGTTGGTGGCCAATCTAGGATCGCCCGTATCTTCTCCAGATGAACTTTCACACCATCTGCACCAATAATGTGTCCAAGATACAATATCTTTGTCATTCCAAATTCACACTTGGAAGATTTCGCATAAAGTGACTGAGCTTCCATGATACTCAATACCACATCCAAATGATGCAGATGATCTCTCCAAGTCTAGTTGTAGATCAAAATATCATCGAAGAAAGCTAGAAAAAAGTTCCTCAACTGATCACGATCACGAAATACGTGATTTATGCAAGACCGAAATGTAGCAGGTGCATTCGTGACTCTGAAAGGCATGACCAGGAACTTGAAATGTCCATAATGGCAATGGAAGGTTGTTTTATAAATGTCTTCCTCTGTATCGGATAATATCTAGAGCGGAGATCGATCTTAGAGAAGTAGACGCCCCCGTGTAGCTCATCGATCAACTCGTCGATCCTGGGTATAGGATATTTGTTTTTAATAGTCTTCTTAATAAGTGCTCTATAGTCTATGCACATGCGCATAGTCCCATCCTTTTTCTTTACTAGAACCGCCGATGAGGCAAAAGGGCTCAAACCGGGTCGTATATGTCTCATACTGAGAAGTTCCTTGATGGTCTTTTCTATCTCCTTGAAATGTCATGGGTGTCGATAGGGCGTAGTAATTACTGGCTTTGCGCTCTCTTCCAACTCAATCACATGCTCGAACTCGCCATCTGGTGGCTGCCTTGGAGGTATATCACCAAAGACTACGTTGTGCTTATCTAGCACTGTCTGAATGTCCACATGGTACTCTGGTTTACTGCTGGAGTTTTGTTGGGTGGAAACAAAACACTATACTGCCCAATCAACATCTCTGTGTCTAAAAAGTGCCTCCATCCTGGCTGAAACTACTCGAGAACCTCCATCTGGCATAGCCTCCAGCACCATTTTCTTGCCATCCAACATAAATTCTAATTGCATTTATTTAAAATCCTGGACATACCACTCAAGAGACTCCAACCATTGAAGTCCTAATATAGTATCTACATTGCTTAAGCCCAACACATAAAAATCACCTCTCAGTGTATAGTCCCCAATCTGAATATTAAGATTTGGTATCACTTTGGTGCAATTCAAGGGAAACCCATCAACAACTATAACATTAAATCCCAGAAACTCCTAAGTTTGCAGCCCATGCTTCATTACCAAATGTTCATCAATGAAATTATGCGTGGCTCCATTGTCCACTAAACACACCATTCGCTGTCCCTTAAGGACACCTTTCAGTCGGAAAGGACGTCTGCGAGGTACTCCAGACAATGTAGCAATGTGGGGAGTCTCTCTGGCTGTAGTATCTTCTAATTGTATCTGTTGGGGCTGATTCTCTTGTATCACATCCTCATCGGTACTATCCGCTTGCTCCTCCTGATCCTCATTATCAGAGTGGACTTCAATCAAATGCACCTTGCCTTTTCCAAGGCAGCGATGACCTGGTTCCCATGACTCTTTACACGAGAAGCATAAGTTTCTCCTTCTCGGATCATTCCTTGACTCTTGTTCAACTTTGGAAGGTATATTCTTTTGCTGTTTAAAACTTTTATTTTCAGATTTCCATGAGCTGAAATTCTTCTTTGGTGGCTGATAAGATGGAGCCACGTCAAGATCAAGTGCCAATCCTATAGCATCATCTAATGTAGTAGGTTGTGAGCTTTGACCGGTCCTTTCAATTTATCACTCAAACCTTCTACAAAGACCATCGTGACCTGCCTTTGTGGCATATCAGGGACCATAACAGAAATTTGCTGAAAGTCATTAATGTAAGTCTCCAAGGAACCCACTTGTTTCAGCAGCGCCAATTCTCTGTAATAAACTTCAGTGTCCTGAAAGTCATTAATGTAAGTCTCCAAGGAACCCACTTGTTTCAGCAGCGCCAATTCTCTGTAATAAACTTCAGTGTCCTAAAAGTCATTAATGTAAGTCTCCAAGGAACCCACTTGTTTCAGCAGCGCCAATTCTCTGTAATAAACTTCAGTGTCCTTCCTGTCAAAACGTGTCACCAACCTGCTCACAGACTCCTCATATGAATGTATCATACCATGGTCTTGTGACACTAATCCGTGGTGCCACCAATCATAGGCCACACCTTCTAGATGCATTGTAGCAAATTGTATCGCTTTGTCTTCCTCCATAGGCTTGAGTAACAGCAATGTATCTAGTTTGTGCACCCAAGACCTTTGCACTAATTTTCCCGGTGTCTTCAAATGTAGGTAGAGGGACCTTATTTAAAGCATCCTTGAATTCTCGTGGTTGAGTGCTTTGTCTATTTGACCCTCTAGGTCTTCTCTCTTGTCTTTCGAGAAGGAATTTGGCTTTATCCCTTCGTTGGTTCATAAATTGATTTAAGTTTATTAGTTGTCTGACCTTAGCAGGAAGCATCCTATACTCATCATGTGCTGCCATAACATCATCTGTAATGTGGTGTCGTGACCCCTTCCTAAATAGAACCTAATAATAATTAATAATGATTATAAGATTAAAATATTAAAATTAATAATAATAATAACAATAAATAATATTAAAATATAATTATAATCAAATATCAATAATAAAAAGATAATCCCATATAATTATAAATAAATAATGATAATAATATTAAATATGATATATTATTTAATTAATGTAATATATCAATCGATATAATATTATATATTAATGAATATAGAAAAAAATATTATTAATAATAAAATAAAATAATATAAATCTTATACTCATCATTATTTGACATCTTATAAATATATATATCTATATATATATATATATTATCATAATTGTTGATGTTTATAGCTTCGATCAGATAAAATGATCTTAACATTGAATTAAATAAACATCATTATGAGATAATATTATTCTATATTATATGCATATTAATATATATATAAATAATAATGATATTATTATATATATATCAATATACATATATGGTTATTAAGAGATAATATTATTCTATATTATATATGCATATTAATATATATATAAATAATAATGATATTATTATATATATATCAATATACATATATGTTTATTATAGTTGATGAAATAAATAATATAATATATAAATACCGATTTGATGTATCGGTTATACTCTGAGTTTATTAAACTTAACAGATCGAATAACATCAAATACAAATTTAATGTGATTGATAAGGTTCTAGATCGAATAAACTAATCGATCTATATGTTCATCGATTCAAATAAGGGATCGATTATCATAGCACCGAATTAGAATTGGTATACTATAAACTTGGCTTCGACATATAAAACCGATTAATAACAGTTTGATTAAACTGATGTATATGTTATGAATCAGTGCGTATTGTTTGGTTCCAAGACCAAGAAGCATTATGGGGAGACATGTTGATAAAGAGACATGTCTCCACACGTGGAGACATGTCTAACATGTCTCCACACGTGGAGACATGTCTATCTATCAACATGGCTCCCACGTATATATACCATTCTCACAATTCAAATGAAGACAAGTATATAAGGAAAATACAATACAAGTCTCATTCAGGCAATTAGCATATTATTGATATTAATATATCTATATATATTTATTATTATATTAGTAATAAATATATGTATATATATATTGTGATTAAATATATATTATATATATATTGAGATTATACATATATATATTGGATTTTGAAAAGAAAATTAAAAGACATAAATCTGATCCAATAATTTAACAATAATATCAACCTTTAGCTTAATATAAATTAATAAAATACAAAATATAATATATTAAATCAAACATGAAGCGACTATAATGAATGATCGCGAGTGTATATAAAAGTCGCAACCATGGGTATATGGAGAAGAATGTTGAAGCAGTCGAAGGGATATATTCAGCGAACAAGAAGATGAACGCTCGGCCATAGGAATCCGATCAACGCACACTGTAATGCAGTCAGCGGGGGAATCAGTTTTTTGGGAGATGCGTTTATTGTTACACTATCTGTGAATTCAGGATGGGATAAATAGGAGAAGGCCTCGAATCGTCATAAGTGTCAGTAATCAAAATACTAGTGCCAGCGTTGAAGAATAGTCGGATACCCAGTGGCGATACTAACTATTTCTAAATAGAAAATCAGTTATTCTGAACAATTGACATGGTAGTTACACCATGGTGATTGGCTTGGGATCTCCATACTCGGATGTTGAGTTTGCTTTGAGATGGTTGAATTAGATATTCACTAGAGTATGTTGAACATTGTGAGGATAGAACTTAAGCGCTCAAGTTAGCTTTAGCCAGTAGAAATCTGAGCTTGTATGGATTAAGGAGTATTATTTTATTCTATATGAGATTTGCCCCTTCGGCATAAGGAGAGCTCTAGCATAATTCACAAGGATATAATTGAAATAGTGATATGATTAAGCTGAGGAGGTACAACTATTGCAAAATAGATATACATCATTCTACTTTATCAAGATAATCTTTGAACGTTACATGATTAGAGCCATTTAGATTAATCTCATATTGCATTCTACATATAGTAACTACAGTTGCCTAAGTCTAAGATTATCATTATTATTTAAGGGTTGTCAACCATTTAATCCTAGCAAGGTCTCAGTTATGGTATTATGTTTAACAAGTGAAGGTTACAATCTAGGAAGAACTTGCTTGTAACTGAAATCTGAGTATAAAGATGTCTAATCCTAAGAGGTCTCACAAGGGGAGATTACATGTGGGTTTCTTCCTCAGCTTCCAGAACTACTTCTTCAACTGGTCTTGACAAGAACACTGGTCTAAGAAGCCGATCGGACCTGGTATTTGCAGTTCTAACAGTGTTAGAAGCCGTTCTGCCATGATTTTGATTCCCAACATCACTCCTATCTCCATCATGATTTTTTGCCTGGAGCAGTGGGACCCTTAGATTTCCGATTTGAGTAAGTAGTTGTTGAGATTGCGTAAACATTTGCATCATTTGTTGTTGCTGCTGTGCCATTGTGCCATAATGTGCTGCAAACTCGGTTGACCATTACCCCCATCATTCCTTTGTTCTGCGATATTGCCTTGACCAAACTAGGGGTTCTCTTCTTCTTCCCACTGCTGTTTAGTTCTACTCTTGGTGAAATATCTTTGTGACCCTAATCCTCTGGAGTGCATAGGACCACTTCAAACTGACATGCAAATTATTAAAAGTGACATGTAATCAAAATCCACATAGGCTGGCAGGTTCTCTGGGCTCTGATACCACTGAAATATCCTAAGCTATAAATTCACAACAAATATAAACTATACGGACCAGCATACAACTTCTTAGTAAGATCAAGAGAATTGCAAACAAGAAGTAATATTTTTCTTTATTGATCGTATGCACAAAACAAATCCTTTTTTTTTTTTTTTAAATCTCAAATGCAATATCTGTCTGATCATAGGAATTTGATTACAAAGAGCTGATTACTAAATTGCATATAAGGATCATACCATCTTTGATGCCTGCAACTACATTGATATCTTAAACCTGTAGCCTTTCATCAAAACACCGACTGTAGCACAATCTCTTTGTCAGTCCTTAACAGAGATATGAATTATTCCTTCAATGCTAACTTCAATATGCTGATTCTACCACTTGATTATCACTGTGCGCACTAACTGCTGAGAACACGATACATCTGGGGTTTTGTGTAATGTCCCCATTTTGAGCGACCATTGGACTTAGTGGATTTAGCCTATCATTGGGTCCTTGTAGGCTAATACTGGTGATCAGAGGACCTTGTTGTGAGTTGTGGCCCCATTTTGAGGGACTTACTATTTATAGTAAGTCAACAGTTGGTTCCACGAAGCTCAGATGATTTAGAGGAGTTATATGATGCTCTTAGATTTTATTTCCGGCTTCCGGTTTGGATTCCAAGATTCTTGGAGGGAGTGTCTATTTTTATTAAGTTACCCTGTCAGGTTCATTCATCATCTTTCATCATCAGGATCACTCTTGTGCTGTCGGATTTTGATTCTGATGCTTCCTCAGTCGTTTTCGCAAGATAGGTGAATTATGATTATTATTTAATTAAATTGGCTAAGGTTGCTATTTTTATTGGGATTGTATTTTGGGCATCTTAGTGTTATAGCTCGTTGGAACCAGGTTGAGAAGTTTTAAATCCTGAGCTCATAAAACAGGGACCCTATGTGTCAGAATATTGCTATTTTAATGAAAGGGTTGTTTTTCATCATTAAAGTGGAAAGAAATATAATGGTTTATTATATTTCAAGTGTGCACATAAAGCATAGTCTTTATGTAAGTGAAAAGTGTCTTGGAGAAGATAGGGTTTGATTTGTTATGAAGACATTATAAAGGCTTCTTGGATGAAATCGAATTCATTATGATTATTCATTCATTCATGTTTTGATTTTTGGTTTGGGAGTTCTTGGAAATGAGGGTTTGTACGAAATCCAACCAGCAAGGAATTGTGAATTTCTTGCGTGGCATCAACACTTTGAATCAGCGTTGGATGCTGATAAATTGTGAAGCCTGCGGTTAGTATTTATAAGCTGCAATATAGAGAAGTGGCGTACGATTAATGAGGAGTGAATTTATATTGCGTAAGGGTTTGATATCAACTCATTGCTGGGTGTGGACAATTATTATTGGCAGCCATCCTCTCTTCTTCAGCCGCGGTCGCTCAATTTAGCAGCCGCCACTTTTCCTTTGATTAGCTGCAGTCAGAGTTTGAAGGACTTAAGGATATCATAGGTTCCTTCCTATGTTTTTTAAATAAATTTTCTATGGGTGATAATTGTAATTATGAATAGTTTATTTGGTGAATATAATTTGAGAGGAGAATTTGTGCGAAATTTGCACAAGTAATTTGAAATTCCAAGCATTGTTATTTGAATTCTGATAGTTGTTAGTAAAATTCATATAACATTACAATTTCAAAACAAATACATCTTTTACAAGTGAATTCAGTTCTAGAGGCACGCAGGCTCTTTACAGTGGTATCAGAGCGGTTTCTTGCCATCCTGTTGGGAGTGGAATTTATTGGGCTTAATTGTTTGACTTGATTGTTCAACACTTTAGTTATTATTGCAGTCATGGACAAACATAGGAAATCAAGAAAACAGGGAATCCAGTTAGACTGTATGTCTCTTCTTAGACAGCATACAGATGCCATGATGAAAAACATAGAGAGACTAAGGCAAAGTCAGGAAAGACTCAATGCAAGTCTTTCAAATCCGGCAATTGTCGATAGGGCAGCAAATTATTTGGTTTCTTTATTCAATAGGTTCTCTTCACAGAGAAGATACGAGGAGAGACATGAGTATTATACAGGTGAGACATCTAGAAATCTCCATGTTGAGTTTTCAGCAGTTGCGGATTATGGTGGAGATGTTCTCGTGTTTAGTGGATTAGCCACTAGTCCTATTTGCACACCTGACGTTGGAGGGTTTTTATAGGGACATGTGGATGCGCCTATTTTGTTGGCAGATAGTGGTACTGAGTTTCAACATCTTGAGCCTATCAGAGTTAGTGACATGGATCAGGCTGGTGACATGTCTACTGCCATTGATGGTAGTTTTACATCAGTTGGTAGTAGTACCAGCGATACATGATCTGAATTTCTAGACAACAGTTCTTTATGTGAGCCTGTCACTGATGCCATGGATAGTGTGAGAGTAGAGGATGTTGTAGATATCACTATGGATTCTGACACCTTGGATGATGGTGTTATTTTTGAGGACTGTGAGGAGTATTTGAGCTCTGACAACTCTGATATTTATGACAACAGTTGTAGTGTGGAGTCGGTGTAGGAGACAACAGTTTTTTCCTGTACTGAGGATGTGAGCATGGAGCTACCCAGTGATGACACTCAGGATTGGAGTGTTACAGACGAGTCAGGTGACATAGGTTCATGCCATAGTGTAGATGATTCACATGATGACATGGAGTCATGTATGCAGCCAGAGTTAGCAGAGGGGTCTCAGATAGGCGATGTTGATACTAGCGTTGTGGATACCTCTGATGTTGAGTGTAAGGATGATGGGAGCTGCAGTGTGTCTGGTTTTTTATATCAGACATTGGGTGTGGACTTAGCATTGTCATCCGGTGGTGGAGGGTTCCAGGATCCTTTTCTATAGGGACTCACAGATGAGGATGGGGAAGCATATGAGTGGCAGAAGTTTGTTTCAACTAGGGCTTCCACTCCCGCAGTTGAGGTGTTTGTAGAGGTACCCAGAAGTGATACCTCGTTGGACATGTGCGAGTTTGATAGTGCACTTGAGGAGAGTGATTATGAGGTTACTTCCTCGGTGACTCATGAGGATGACTACCTGCAGCGAGTCATGCTTGATTTATCAGACCTTGTGGGAGGACTCTGAGTTGTTAGCGAGTGAGGATGGGTCCCAAGATCTGGATTGTCATGTGGTTACAAAGGACGAGGTAGCTGAGGATTGTGGTGAGTCAAATTCAGCAGCTACTTCCTCGAGGGAAGATGAGGATGAGTCCGATGTCAGTACTCAGTTTGTAGATATGTGCTCGGATGACAGTAGACAAAGATTCAGTGATCTTGAGGGGAGCTTGTTGGATACAACTTCCTTCCATAGTGTGGATAGTGCAGTTGAGATTGTACCTAGGAGACTCGTTGTCCAGAGTTATCATGTGACTAGCTAGTTGAGAGTTGGTGAGAGAGACATTACTTCTACTCTCGAGCATTTCGATGCCGCTTGTCAGCTGCTGGCTATTTATGGCTGGGGTGCTCCTATGGCAGATGAGCACGGTGGTCATTACCTTTCCTTGACAGACATTCATTCCTTGCGGGAGGCTGTTAGGATTTTGAGATAGGATTATTTACAGTTGGTAGCTGATCGAGATCACCAAATTGAGTGGGGGAGTACGACATATGAGGCACTGAAGGACAGAGAGGAGGTGAGTGAGCTTACTCAGGAGTTCACAACGACTTCTAAGGCTTTAGAGGGCATTCAGTTGGCTCTCGAAGAGTTGCAAGGATGTTTAGCGGAGGTGACTGTGTAGTTGGAGCAGATTCAGTCTTTGCCAGTCGTAGATCCAATTCAGTTGCATAAAGTAGTGGTTGGTGGTGAGTCAGCTTCCACAATTGGTAGTGATGGATGTGTTGGAGATTCAACTACAACCATCCTTGAGGAAGATGTAGTAGATGCAGAGGAGGTGAGTGCATCAATGGAGGACAGTAGAGAGTTTTGTGGTATTAGGTTCTCCAGTTGTTAGCATGATGGCAGATGATACAAATTAGGTTGTTGAGAGTCCTGAGGTAGCAGGATTGGATTTGTTGGAGAGTTGTGTGCCAATTTCTGACACTATTCCCTTTGATTCACAGGACTTGGACAGGGTATCATCTGGTTTGGAGGCGAGCTCTCATGATGATTTGTTTCCTTCAGCTCGAAGCAAATCTATTCTTTTGTCTCATATAGCTGATAGCATTAGGCAGTTGGTAGTGCCCCAGAGGGATTAGTTGTGGATTGCAGGGGACCAGGTTGATGCTACTTATAATTTCTATTGCCCAAAGTCGTTCGTGGAGTACTTGTTTGAGAGTACGGTTTTACAAGAGGGACCTTTGGGAGCTTCTGAGGGTACACTCATTCGGGGTTCACGCGGTTTTTGGATTTTAGTGGGGAGAATTGTAGATACTTTGACTACAATGCTTCTTCACTGGGATTTTGTGGTTGGGTTTGCTGAGAGAGTTACCCAGGATCCTTCCCGACCAATTTTTCAGAGTCAGAGATTGGAGTCATCTCTTGATTCGCGGTTCGATTTTGATGAGCCTCTGACGGGGATTGGAGCTTTTCACCATGATTACAAAGTGAGGATGCTCATCATTTCTCTTTTGACCCACCGGTTGAGGACTTGTTTGCGCGTCTGTGTGGGTTGGGTCTAGGTTTATACCATTCTTTTTGGGATGGGTTTTCTCCATCTGCAGTTGATTGGGTTGGTTACTGCAAGTTAGCAGAAGGTGACCTACACGGTTAGTACATCTTGGATGGTTTTATAGTGGATGGATATCTGGATTGCAGGAGTACACAGGGAAGATTGGTAGGGTGTGCAGGGAGCTCTGGCTTGTTAGATGGTCTTGGATATCCATTTTCCTTTGTTATGGATGGTTGTGAGTTTCATCTCTACTGGGATCCAGGTAGTGACCGGTTTGGCACTGCAGATTGTGTGGG
>MU223137.1:2940182-2958948 GCA_018584345.1 Thuja plicata | reverse complement strand
GGAGTTTGCAGGTGATCGCAGGGACATTACACCATTCTATCCTTGGGATCCGGGTGGACTTCTGTGTTTTGTTTTCTGAGATTGCTTGGGGACAAGCAATTCCAGGAAGGGAGGACTGTAATGTCCCGATTTCGAGCGAGCATTGGAGTTAGTGGATTTTGCCTATCATTGGGTCCTTGTAGGCTAATACTGGTGATTAGAGAACCCTGTTGTGGGTTGTGGCCTTGTTTTGAGGGACTTACTATTTATAGTAAGTCAACAGTTGGTTCCACAAAGCTCAGATGATTTAAAGGAGTTATATGATGCTCTCAAATTTTATTTTCGGCTTCCGGTTTGGACTCCAAGATTCTTGGAGGGAGCATCTATATTTAGTAAGTCACCCCGTCAGGTTCATTCATCATCTTTCATCATCAGGATCCCTCCTGTGCTGTCAGATTTTGATTCTGATGCTTACTCAGTCGTTTTCGCAAGACAGGTGAATTATGATTATTATTTAATTAAATCGGCTAAGGTTGCTATTTTTATTGGGATTTTATTTTGGGCATCTTAGTGTTATAGCTCGTTGGAACCGAGGCATCTTAGTGTTATAGCTCGTTGAGAAGTTTTAAATCCCGAGCACATAAAACAGGGACCCTATGTGTCAGAATATTGTTATTTTAATGAAAGGGTTGTTTTTCATCATTAATGTGGAAAGAAATTTAATAGTTTATTATATTTCAAGTGTGGACATAAAGCATAGTCTTCATGTAAGTGAAAAGTATCTTGGAGAAGATAGGGTTCGATTTGTTATGAAGACATTATAAAGGCTTCTTAGATGAAATCGAATTCATTATGATTATTCATTCATTCGTGTTTTGATTTTCGGTTTTGGAGTTTTTGGAAATGATGGTTTGTACGAAATCCAACCAGCAAGGAATTGTGAATTTCTTGTGTGGCATCAGTGTTGGATGTTGATAAATTGTGAAGCCTGCGGTTAGTATTTAGAAGCCGCAACATAGAGAAGTGGCGTGTGATTAATGAGGAGTGAATTTATATTGCGTAAGGGTTTGATATCAGCTCATTGCTGGGCATGGACAGTTATTATTGGCAGCCGTCCTCTCTTCTTCACCCGCGGCTAGTCAATTTAGCAGCCGCCACTTTTCCTTTGATCAACCGCAGTCAAAGTTTGAAGGACTTAAGGATATCACAGGTTCCTTCCTATGTTTTTAAAATAAATTTTCTATGGGTGATAATTGTAATTATGAATAGTTTATTTGGTGAATATAGTTTGAGAGGAGAATTTGTGCGAAATTTGCAAAAGTAATTTGAAATTTCAAGCATTGTTCTTTGAATTCTGATATTTGTTAGTAAAATTCATATAACATTACAATTTCAAAACAAATACATCTTTTACAAGTGAATTCAGTGATAGAGCCAGACAAGCTCTTTACATTTTGTCTAGGCGTGGGGCTTCCTTCAGGGATGTCGTCCTCAGAACGATGAGGCGATTAATCTTGCAAAGCATAAGAAGATAAAGTATGAAAATAAATAAATAATAATACTAAAATATAATAATTAAATATCAATAATAAAATGATAACCCGATATAACTATATATATAAATAATAATTTTATAATAAATAATCCAAATATATTATAAACATTTATAATAGATATTTATACTAATTAAGACATTATAATATATAACACTAAAACATATTATAATATGTATACGAAATATAAATGTCGAGCAGATAGTATATGGACGATTCTCTCCCCAATATTGGCAAATAGGAATAATATAAACCGGGACAACATATTGTAAGGTTTCGTATTCTATTTCCTGGCTCGACTCCTACATTCTAATGTTCGGTGAGGACGATGAAAGAATAATTTTTGTTATATCTGATCCATAAACACAATAAATATATAAGCTGAAAGTATTCTTGCTTAATGATAAAAGTATCAAGTTTGATATTGCCAGTGGCAACTAACTGTAGCAGATACATTTGTGTCGAGGATTCACTCTCAATTGCAGAGCATAATATAAGTATCTGGGCCATCTCCATTCTCAGCAGTAGGGCACATATACCATTGTCGCAAGGCATGCCGATTCACTCAAAGTAAGATTTTGAACTGCATATTGTGAAACCGTAGAAGTTCTAGACTGACGATTCTATCCGTGAATGACTCATGAATAATTCAGTGGGGCCTGCGTTCTCCAAGCAACACCTATCGCAAGATGTATTAAAGCTTACGTGATTATAGTTTGGGATGTTTAATGGTCTGTGCGGTTGCTTATGTGATTATGGGAACTATTGTAGATAACAACTTCATTAATGATGAACGATGATTTAACTATGATATGTTTGAACTCTTAAAACAAGTTCGTAATGAATCAAAGTGGCCTCGTTCTCAATAATTATGAAGGGGTACGAGAAAAGAGTTGTGTTTTTTCAAATGAAGAGGGCCGTCTCTTTATCATACGAGAAGATATAAAATGGAATGAGAAGCAGCATTCAAAGGAGATCATCCAATCAATATACACACCATTTGAGTCTTTTCTTCGTTTTTTTTTTTAGTTTTCCGTTTAGTTTTGTCTTTTTTTGCCTTAGAATTGTAGCATTTTGATTTATGCTCATTTTGAGCCATCTTAGGCCTCAAATAGAGTTGTCTAGCTCAAGTTATTAAGGAATTAAGTGTTATGCAAGTGGGGTTTTTGATCTTGATTGCATATCCTTGTTCTTTAATCAAAATCCCTCAAAAGTGAACCTTTTATTGATAATTGCATAAAATAAAATCGTCATTTACATGTAAAGTGGGTTTATGATTTTCTAATGATTTTCTAATGCAGGTGGGCTTTTCCAATCCTTTTGCATATCTCTTCATTAGAAATTTAGTTACATGTAAAATTAAACGTGAGACTTTTTATGTAATAAAGTGGGGTTTTTATTCAACGTTGGATGTCATCACATATGCAAGTCACTTTTAAAACTCCACTATCAATATATTCTAAGTCCTGAATACATAAAGGTGGGCTTTTTAAATGCAAATTTTTTATGTTAAGTTAAAAACATATGCAAAAACATATAACTTAACATGTGTAAGTGGGGTTTTAAGATGCATTTGCATGCGAGAAGCCCATTTTTAATAACTTAAAGGCATAGTGGCGTTTTTGAGTCAAAATGCATGTGTTTTTGACTTAGAAAAGCCTGTCATTATACTTGCATTCAAACAAAAGAGTTTGGGTGGAGAATTTTGGATGAAATGCATATGCTTTTAACTTCTAAAAACCCGTTTTTCCTCCACTAAAAGCTGCGTTTTCTCTTAAATACTCCAAGACGACAATTTTTATAAGTTTTAAAGCCATAAAAAGCATATGCAAACTACGTATTAAAGCCCGCTTTTATGTCTTTATATGCTGTGCGGCGATATTGTGAGCATTTGCATGCTCTCAAAAAAATGCATTTTACCAAAAACATCCCGTCTAGGGCATTTCTTGGCCAAAAAATGACTCAAGAGGGAAGATTCTTGCTCCCAATAGCTGCGTTTTGGATCAAGGAAGGATTCTAGGGTAAGAAACTGCATCTCTAGCTTGTTCCTCATCCATTTCAAGTTGCATTTGATGCCCTAGGCGCCTTTTTTAGTGGCCATTACATATGCATTTGATTTGGTCAATATAGTTGCTATACTTGTGCATTTTGTTTTTCCATCATTCAACACTTGGCAACCAACGAATCTTGACTCCAAAATGCATTCATTATAAGAGGATTGAGTCAAGATTTGAAGTCTATAATCCTCTTCTTGCAATCTTTTCTAAATCTGAAAATCTCTTGGATTTGATTCAGATTTTGCTCAAGGATTTGTATAGACTTCTTCTCTTGTGTTTGGTGAAAGGAGGTAAGTTTTCTTGTGCTTATTTTAGGGCTTTATGTATATTTTTTTCTTCTTCTTGGTAAATGTAAATCTTTCATTTCTCTTTCAGATTCATGTGTTGTTTTGTTTTATGTATTGTATCTTCTATCTTCCATCTCCATTTCTCTAAGTTGCATATGTAAGTACCTCATCTTACTTGCATATGCAGTCGGGATTTAAAACCCCATTCTATGATTGGAGTATACAAGAAAAGAAAGCTCATTATTACACCATGCAAATGCATTTCAAAAACCCACTTTTATGCATTCCATGTTCCCTATCTGTACTTATACCACCGCTGCCATGTGACTTAAACTTCATGTTGGTAGTTGCTTGCCGGTTCATTTGTAATGGAAATTCAAAACTCCATTATAATTAGACGCCATACCATATATCGACGCCATAAGGAAAAGCAGCCAAAACATACTTTAGTAAATGCAAAGACATATATGAAATGCCTCCAGAATTCGACGCCCTTGGGAAACTATTAAAAACGCTGTTTTAAAGGGCATTCAACATATGCAACTCCTTTTTAAAACACTTTTGCATGTGTAATCTCCTTCAAAATCGACGCCTCAAGGAAACTATTAAAAACATTGTTTTTGAAAGCTTTTGCACAAAAGGAAACACATGCAATGCTCCCTAAAATCGACGTCCTTGAGAGGATATTAAAAACGTTGTTTTCAAAGGCTCTTGCATATGTTATTAAAACATGTAATGCTCTCAAAAATCGACGTCATGAGAAGGATAGAGAAATAAAGAAATGAATATGCACTTTTGGAGTGCATTTACATATGACTTCCATGAAGAAAAAGCCACCCGGAGAGTTTAAATACGTTGTTTTAAATATGCAATCGCATATAAAAACAACACTCATAAGAGTTAAATACGCTCTTTAGAGGTTCAACTGCATATGTTCAAAAATACATAGAATATATATGCATTTACAATTAAAAACAACGTATTTAATAAGAAAAAGACTTAGAGGTGAGTTTTAAAAAGTGTTTTGCATATTGACGATATGCAATGAAGAATAAAAACCACACCTTTAATACTTAAGTCTTTAATTTCAAATTAATTTAATATATAACTATAGTGTTTTAATAAAGTAACATGAAATTAGACTTTTTAAAAGCTAATTTCATAAAAACATTAAAAACTATAGTCAAATCAACTCGGAATGAGTTGAAATTTGAAAATGGACTATAAAATCCACTTAATATATCAAATATAATTTGAACTCGTGCAATTGACTTCGAAAACCCCACCTTTTAAGGATTTTCAAAGAATATGCAGTCAGCCTAAAAAACCCCACCTTTTACATCATAACTTGAGTTATACTACTCCGTTTGATGTCTAAGTTAGCTCGAAACGAGCGTATTTCAAAGGGCTATTGACTCAAGGGAAAATCAAGATTAAAAAATGCAAATAAGAAAGAGAAAAAACAAAGAAAATGACTTAAGAACGTATGAAACGTGTGTTACAAAGAACTTTTCCGTGATGACAAATTATCTTTATTAACACTTTATCCAGAACATTCAAATCATAGAGGATACTACTACGAATTGACAAGAAAATTCCGTAGGGTTGCCGCAATTTTGTGATCTCAAAATTGAGGACAACAGCTACACACATGAGACTCCATCCCATGAATCATAGTCCTTAGACTGCTACAGTTTCTTTATCACTAGAGAAACCATATTGACATGGTCTACTCCCTTTGAATCAAGATCCTTGGATGTTAATTGATGCAGATTCCTTAGCTTCTCCCTCTGTCACGAAATCATATCCTATTCACATACTCCAATCATGGAAGATATCTTGCTCCAAGAGACTCTCATCATCTGGCACATGATTTATTTGTTCAATGATCACAACATTGTTTGCAAGAGCAATTTCCCATACACAAATGTACTTGTCTGATTCCATAGTAACATGAGTCAATGTAATAAACTATGGATTTATCCCCAGGCTTGGCAACACCAGACATTCATGATAATGTGGCTCCCTTCTGAAGCTCCAAGTACATGAATCAACCTCCTTGTTCAAGGTCGCCTCCGAAGGATTGTCAGACTCCCTATGAATCTGATATTAGCCTTCTGACTTCCTCTTCCAAGGTTGCCTGTGATGGATTGTCAGACTCCCTCTGAATGTTAATTCTTCCTCTTTGAAGAAATTGATCTAGATATGAGCCGCCAACTCAGCGTCATTTCAGCAAGCTGTGACTTCATTCTTCAACCTGCATGACTTTCACACAAGATGCGTCATGTTATTCCAGCTTGCTCCACCATCACCTTGATTCTGCACCTTAGTTCTGCAAAAAGGTGTCAATAGTAGTTCGATTTTGAGCAGCTTCAACGTGTTGCTACGTTTTGCACTTGATTCATAGCCTTCTGAGAAACTTGACGAACTACAAGGATCTTTCTTTCTAAATCCCTCTTTGAGGCGAACCACAGTCCACTGCATAACTTATATAATGGTAAAGATACCAGTAATGCACTCCAAAGCATATGGAGAAAGATCTGTATATTCCAGCTACAAACAATGCAGTTACTCGACTTTGGAGAAGCTCAAAACCAAACAGGCATGCTCCCACATATTGGAATGCTCTCACCAACAAAGTATCGGCAATTTCATCATCTTCACTGGAATTCATATCGGCGATTATAATCAGCAACATCCTAAGATCATCATTCTTAGGAACGAAGATCCAAAGGAAACCACATCAGATATGTCGAATTATATCAATCATCACCACATCCTACTTATTGGCTATAGATCATATCCTTGCGATCAATGATCAGATATCAAGAGTTTTCTTGCAATACATGAGAAAATAATTCACACATGGGTCGTTGGTTGGACAGTTGGCTTGCCAAATCAAACATCGGCGATTATCACTGCGTTCATGCCATCCTTATTGGTAATCGATCGATATCTCATAAATTAAATTATCTGTCAATCGGAGCATATCATAGTTGTTGACTACAATTTTTGCAAGTCACGAAGACTACAATTTGACAAAATTGTTACTTTTAGGCAGCAATATGTGAAATTTATTTCTCCTTTCAGGAATAGGGGAGGCTCCCTTCTTACCGCAGGTGGCTTCAATAAAAACTGAACTGTACTACAAACTGTTCTTCTTGCTACAGTAATACCGGTGGCTTAAGAATTGACGTAAGAACAATGCTTAAGACAACAGTCTACTTTAACTAAAAATTGAAACAAACATAAGAGCACAAAGTCTCCTATATATACCTCAGATGATTATCCTAAAACCAGAATAAACGAGAAGCACAAAGTCTTTCACCGAATACCCTCTACTTTAAAAAACTCTCACTGAAGCTCAAAGTCTTCAGCTTCGAGTTGTTGCAGCCACTACTATCTATATTAATCGTGATTTTTGAAGCACAGTGTCTTCAGAAACTCGAATCAAAATGCTCCAATGATCCACACAAGACAACTATTGATTTGAAAAAGGTTTAACAAATGCAACATAAGAATACATTCATCAATTTTCAAGATCGACAACACAGTTTGCTAATCCCTATTCCTTTATTTAATTGCTCAGCTTTGCACAATGAAACTCAAAGTTTTCAGAATACAAGAGATTTGCGTATAGTTTTCTTGTACACAACAAAAGATGAAAAATTACAATAGGTCTCACTCCTTTATATAAGAAAAGGAGAGGAAAGTGGAGAAGAAAGGGAAAACCTTTAACCACCTTGACTTATTCAATGCTTATCCCTAACTAACTAACTTTGACTTATTCTATGCTACAAGGCCTTATGCACTTGTGACATAATTATACGGAACAACTTTGCATGTGATACTATCGCTTGCAATTACATTATCAAGTTCCTGTTTTACATTACATGTAATCTGTCAAATACAAATTACAAATACATGATGAAAATATTCTGTGTCTGACAAGACACAACATCTATTATATCATCCTTTGTCGGTCTTCATGCTGCTACTGGATGTCCGACGATTGATGTGTTCTGGTTTGGTGAAAGCATCTCAAACCGGAATATGAATTTGCATCCTTGATTGTTCTGCATCACAGTGGTGATTGCTGGAAAAACATCTTTTTATTATCATTTCAGTCTTGAAAGCATTCTATGCCAATCATCATTGCATCATGTTGTTGTCCTCAAGCGTAAACTTGGAAGAGTATGCATATGGTATATAAGTGGAAGGCCTTTGAGCAACAAAGGGTGAAGGATTTTAGGCAAAACCAAGTCTTCACATGAGGGAAAAACCAAAAATGGATTTTTCGAAGTGTATTGCATATGCGGACAGCAAGCTTGATGGTGGAGGAATGTAGGAAAAATGAACGGTATGGTGTCTACTTATAAATGGAAGTTTGAATTACCCTTACAAGTGAGCCGGTAGGCAACTTAGAACTACCAATAGGAAGTTTAAGTCCCGTGGCAATTATGTAGAAAACATGGAAAAGGTATACGAAAAGCATGAAGGTGGGCTTTTGAGTTTCTTTTACATGATGAAACGAAAGGCTTGCTTCTCTTGTGTATTTTATTCAGAGAACGGGGTTTTTAATCCCGACTACACATGCAAGAAAAATGAGTGTTTGAAGCTTTTTTATAAAGGGAAGAACTTGCATTTCTTCTTGCATCATTTTTGAGAAGTACATAGGAACTTCCTTCGCAAATGGGAAGATCTTGGCGCACTTTACATATGCAGGGGAAGTACTTGCAGTTGTAATTAGGTCTTAGAAAACTGATTTCAAGTGATTTTCAATGCATCCAGGACTGCATCCAAATTTGGGAAGATCATTTAGATGCAACCATAACCGGATTTGGAACAATGTGATTGCAACTGATGTTCTAATGAATGATTACATGAAAAGTCTCGCAAAATGTTTTAAAGACCATTTCTACCTGAGAACTCTAATCCATGTCAAAGAGTTACTTTCTTGCAACATCAGAGGGTTGCTATTCTTGATAAAAGAATATCTCTTAGTTTGATGAAACTTATTCTCCCTCCATATTTGTTAATAGCCTCTGCATCAGATTCGTATATCATGGATGATTTTCAAATCCAATTGTGGGGAATTGCATGCAAACAGGATTTTCAAAAGGCAGGTTGAATAATATACAAAAAGTGGGGCAGTTTTGAGGGCTGTATTGCAATTCAACCTTAGTACATTTCAAATGACTTTTTTTAGCTTTTCTTTATGCATTTAATAACAGTCTTGATTGCCTTCAATGAGATGACATTTAGTTCTCTGCTCTCTCTAAAGAACATGACTTCCCTGACAACCCTCTGGGGGTTTTCATGAAATTTTAACAGCTTCTCATAATTTTACCATTTTTTCTATTCTTTATCTTGTTACGTCACTGTCCTGATAATACATAGCACTGATTTTCACTATCAACTGCGTGGTCTTTATCTTCAACTTCTGACCTTTACTGTTCAACTTCTTGATACTGAACTGCTCTTCTTATTAGGATCCTCATTGAATAAACACTGCCTTCCTTCTAATATTGAAAAATCCATTGGTTTTTTTTATACTTTGTCATAAAACAATGAGTACAGTCCTCTTACTTTGCTCTTGCTGTCTTATTTTTATTGATGGCTGTGTGCTTTGCTTGTCACTTTTATTACTTATACTCTTGAGACCCTGCTGTTCACTGTCATGTATTTGCTGCTATTCCATTCTTTGGCATTATTGTTCTTTGTACCATGATGACTTCGGATCTAAGAAAGATCTTTTATAGGAGAGAGCTGGATCAAATCTTCCCACCAAGACTTAGTCATCTTTGAATCCCTGACAAGTGGCCAAGCTTGAGGGCCAAAATCTAAGAATGTAGCAACTGCAAGACTGATTCAAACTTTCTAAAATGCGGTTCTTGCTTGAGATTGCAAGCCAATATGTAATGAAAGTAAAAAATGGCGCCTATAAAAGGCCAACACTTTTTTGATAAATGAAAGCAAGCTTCAAATTTATTGATTTTTCCTTGGACGGGCTTCTAATCATCTTTTGCAAGTTTGAATGCCTTCACCAACTCTAAAATCCTATCTCAATGCCCTAAACGGGCTTTGATAAGGATGCTGCATGTTAAAACAACTCTTTTTTAAAACTGTGATTTATGCCCTAAACGGGCTTTTAGGAAATCATGGCAAGCTTTAAATCTGCACTTTTTCTCTTCCAAACTTGTAGTCATTGCCCAAAACGGGCTTCTACAGTGACATTACAAGAACAAATACTTATGGAAACATAAAAACGTGCTTTTGCAAGCCACATGCAAGCTGGAAATACTTGCATATGAATAGAGACGGGTTTTAAAGCAGCGATTTCATCTCAAATTCCTTGGTCATGCTCTTAACGGGTTTTAGCAAGCATGATACATATACAAACCACAGCCTTTACAACATTTGCAGGGATATGAGCGGGCTTTAGAAGAACATATACATATGCATTTGCATATATCAAGTATGTATATGTAAAGAAATAAAAATAAGCTCACCAAGCCTTTTGGTCCAAACAAATTTGCCAAATTCAGAGGACAACTTGGTGTAGTGGATAGACTAACCATTAAGGGAGGTATTACAATAATAGTTAGTTTCTATTAATGGTTATCTATTTCTCTGTTGTAAATCTATTGTAAATATTAGAATCTTTCTAATATTTAGTTCTCAGTTAGTTAGAATAGAATGTTTCTATTCTTTACGAGTGTTTCCTTAGGAAACATCGTTCATTCTTTTGTATATATTGATCTTTCAATCTCTGTTAATAACAACCAAGTATTTTACCAATTACTTCCCGTAATAATATATAGGAAATTTTAATATAACCAAAAACAATCTTTCATTTTTATACAAAATATTGCTATAGTTGATTTTTAAATTTTTACAGCACTACATGCTGATTTTTAATCTTTCTAATAGGAACCATTATGCTTCTGGTTCCACAATGTCTATATATTGTTATGTATATACTTCTACTTCCCAATTGATTATACAATCATCACTACCCTACCCTACCCACCTGTCACTAGATCTTATGGCCAGTGTCAAATTGAAGCTCCTAGTTATCACACTTTGTTAGCATCTGAAAAGGAAAGTTGTCCTAACCGAACCTTGATAATCTAAACAACCACTTTGGTATTATTGTTGACAATTGAAATGTTAAAATTCTTTTGAATAGGTAGGAACACAAGGATTCCATGTTAACAAACCTCTTTACGTTGATATCAAGCCAATAGAGTTTTATTCCAATTTAGTGTGGCTTTCTATATATTACTTTTGGCAAGTAATATTACGAGGTTCAGATATGTTAAAAAAAATAGATGCCTTAAGTATTTATGACATTGTCTACCATTTCCCACTAGATTGTGTATTTGGATTTGTAGACATGGAAATCAATACTGTGAACCTAAGGAAAACGATATAGTGTTGAATACTGAGAAAGAAATAACACATCTCTTTACCATTCCATGTGAATGCCCTTAACATCAAATGTAGAAGCATACAAAAGAATGTGTTTGTATTTTAATGTCCTTAACATCAATTAGAAATATACATCCATTCAAGATTGCCCACTTGCAATTTGCCTTAAAAACTTGATGAAATATGGCAAATCTTTGATTGTGAAGCATGTCCCATGTGTTAGCACTCGGTTTTATGTTAGAAATCAATGGAAAAACCCACTTAAATATTGAACATGATTGAAAATTGTGGCTGATTAAATCGGGATTTTTTTGGGGCAAAAATTGTTTCAGCTGGGGATATTTTAAAAAATAGTGAAAATTGGGATTTTTTGAGGATTTATGCTTCTATGGTCTTGTGATAGGGCTTGGCATCACAATAATTAATGGCTGCAGGATCGTATTTGAGGCAATTGATGCCTCCATGATATATATAGGTTTAGGCATCTTATCCAAATGGTTGTCCTAGGTGTCGGTCCTTGTACAACATATTTCCAAGCGGATTCTTTGACTCCAAGGGGACAAGTTCTAGTAATCGATATTGATTGCGTTAGGCTTGAGTCTAATACGTAGTGGGAGCTTGATACAGAAGCAAAGAGTTCTCTATTTGCCATTGCATCTAACTTACAACATATGTATTTTTAAAGTACAAAATCAATGAGCATAAATTTAACATTAAGTACTATAAATTAATATTAGCAGAAATGTCATAAATTAGTATGTATCAGCATAAATTCAGTATAACCTAATGATTTTATTTCTAAGAAATATAAATTGGCAAATAATTTGTTTATAGAAAACAATAGCGAGTTCACTAAAAGAATCAGTATAAATGAACAAAAAAAGCTCATAAACTCAATTTTTTGGGAGTAAACTGTTAAATACTAAATACTGTGAATTTATGAATTGTTTACAATCTACCTGCTAGCTTTTAGTGGTTAAAATGAATTTTAATGCTTGGCAAAAACAATTACTAACTTGCCCTTGAATTCTTCTAAACTGTCCTTAAAATATTGCCTTAAAATCCTTTCAATTAGCTCAAGTGTATGCAAGAATACTTTGGGGAAAGTGAGGGGCGTGTTGGCTTTTAAGAGCAAAAAAGTGAAAAGTTTGAGCCCTTTCTGCATATCCCAGAGTGCATCCTACATCCTGCGAGTCAATGGCAGGAATTCAATGAGTTTTTTCAAAGAATTTGTCAAAAAATCACCATAAGAACTTGTGAGTTACTCGCCAGAGAAAAAATTTGGCAACTACTCAGTGAGTCTGCCATCTGGCGTATACACTTGTGCCCATCCACGTGCAATTCCTAGCATTATCAAGCAATTGGTTTAATCATAATTTCACGAATGAGAACAATGTGCGAAAGAATTCTAATGAACAAACTCTCATAGGATGCAAAATTGTCATTCTGGATAGGAAACTTCAGAAAATGTCTTTGTTAATTTTAAATGTCTTTCTTTAGATCCTCCTGGAACCAAATGAGCTTATTTGATTGAGCTGATTTAATTTTTCAAAACTTACAATTTTATTTCTTTGCAAACCAATGTCTCCATTGAGAATTGTTCTGCTCACACTAGCAATTAAAGTTTAATATGTGTATTTGTTTGTAACTTTATAGTTATACATTTCAGATGCTTTTTTTATTGTAATAAATATTTCCTGTCATTAATATTGGCTGCTGTACAGTTTCTGGTCCACAAATCTCGATTGTCATAATTTTTTATTTTATTTGGATATATCTTTAATATTTATTTTTTTGAGATATCCATATCAGCTTTCATTTGCAGGTTACTTTGATTGGACTGATATGAGAAGCTAAATACATCTTTTCATTTGAGCAGGCTGTTGTCTCTTTAGAGAATGCTCGTTTATTGTGGCAACCGTTACTTCAGAAAGCTATTTATAAGAAAGCTATGCGGTTCATTTTGCATCATTTCTTTGAGAGAGTTGGTTCAGAAATTCTTACACTAGATGATATGTCTGTTGAAGAGACATTGCAGGTGCTTATGCAAATTCTAAGGAACATATTTTTTGTTGAATTATTGTTACAAGTCAAGCTGGAAAGCTTTTTTATATGACTGAAATTGTTTTATGGACAACAGCTTCGTAAATTGGTTCAGACCACTATTGGAAATATGTCTTCTTTACTGAAGTCTGTCATTGATGATGAAACGAGCTTACGGGTCAGTGGAGATAGTTTTGAAAAGGATGACAATGATTCTCAAATCTTGTGCGATCAATTTGAGAAATTGATCCCCTCATTGCACAAGCTTCGGCGAATCACAGGCATGTTTAGGATTTTCATGTCGTTCTTTATTTGTTTGTTTATCCTTCTCAAGCTATTTGTTTCCTCTGTAAATTTTTTTTGGTTTTTACTACATCTTGCTATTCTTACTATCCTTTGCAGCATAAATCATTTATTTTTCTGGTGCTTGCATAACAGATCTTTTGGACATGTCATTGAAGTCCATCACACTTTCATGGGAGAGCGGGGAGCTGATTGTCAGTGGCTTCAAGTCTTTAGAGGTAGTGATTCATGGCTCCTACGTTTTTTCCATCCTTCCCTCAGAAGAATTAGTTGTGATTCTACAATGTGCTGGGATGATAATCTATCCATCTAATTTATTCTTATATTTCTATTGACCTGTATATTATTTCTGATAGTATTATACCCTATAGGACTGCAATGGCTCCCAGAAGAAGCTCGAAGTTTATTGATTTTGCTACAAATAGCATCCAATAAAATTTGTAGATGCATGCGCTTTACTTCTGCTCTGAATTCTATCAAGGTTTGGCATATAAGAAAAAGGCCATAGTTGTAACCCAACACCTAATTAAGCCTGTTCAGAACTACTTAACAAGGCTGCCAAGGCTAAGATATTAATAAAAATAGATGATGAATAGGCACCACTATAGGCATAGGTATGCAGCATGTAATGTTATCAAATTCATTCCATGGATCTCCATTGGATATGTGTTATTCTCCCTTTGTAACTAGCAATGCTGTTTACATTCAACAGTGTTGGCCTTGTTGTAAGATAAGATCTCCCTTCTATATTACTTAGACCTCATACCTAGGTCCATTCTCTGATGGAATTATTTTACCAGCCTAATTTTTAGACTATCCCACCTCAAGATGCTGATTGTTTCACATTCTCCACCTGTCTACCCAACCATCAAGTAGCTCTCCTTCCTTCCAATTTAAATGTGATATCTTAACCATAGTTGGAAAACTCGCCAAAGCCAAAAACTCGCCAAGGCCTGAAAAAAATTTCGGGAAAAACTCGGCCAATTTTTGGCAAAACCTCAGCAAAAAACTTGGGAACTTAAAAAACTGCTTAAATTTAATTTAAAATGCATTTTTTTTGCAAAATTCAATGAGAAGATGCATCCAATGAGTCAATTAATGAGAACACAAAAGAAACAAGCTGAGTCTAGATATATTTAATATTTTAAACGCAAAGTGGGTACAAAATCGCATTCTCATGAGGAATGTTGATGACTGGAAGCCTGGAAGCAAAATAGTAAATAGTTTTTGTAAAACTAAAAGTAAATACATCATTACAATTACATCTTCCTCCTTCCCAGCTCTAGAAAAAAATAAGGGAGAAGTAGAACTAGAGGGTCTAGTTCTAGAAGCCTGCACTGGGTGTGACTGTGCCTCCTTGCTCGGTATCTTTGATGATGCGTGTGGCTCGTCCTCCATCCTAGATGTAGCTCCTCCTGGCACTGGCAATGAGTCCTCGTCTGACTCATCTGACTCATCCTCCTCAATGTCATCCAGTGTGAAACCAAATCCACTTCCCTCTTGTTAATATAATCAGATTTATTTAAGGAAAATACAATCTATAGATGGCTTTTAAGACTGAAAATAATAATGACAAAAATTAACAAAGAAGGGAGAAGATACTACCCAATTTGTAGCAAATAATTCTTCATCAATTAGGGCCTAATGTACTTCCACCTTCAGTTGCATATCTTCTTCTAATGTGTATGAGAAATGAATAATTATTATTCAATGTATGACTGCTGCAATAATCAAATTCAGATTTGCATATGGAGCGAATTTCCTTGACATGTTGTCTTCTATATCTTGGATAATTCGCACCATAATTCACATATATATGTGTGAAGACATACATCTTAACATCAATGGTAAAGGCCGACCTGAATCGGTTAAACATATTTTGCATGGTATTAAACACAAGTCGTCTCCTATTTGGACAATATAAAGTCGTCCCTCTAGGACAATATGAAGTCATCCCTCTAAGACAATATAAAGACATTTCTTATCTTTTATTCAGAGTTTAATATAATAGTTAATGAGATGTGTGTTGAGATAAATAATAAATAATAAGTATATTATTTATTATTCATCTCAGCATACATGTCATTAGTTTGATCTTTCCGAAAAGGTCCCAAATATCAACACTCCCTCTTGGTCTTGAGGGAAGATCAAAATAAATCTCATAATCACAGAGTCTCAATGCTCTAATGCTCAAATGTCCAAGAGCCTCAATGCTCAATTATCCAAGAGCCTCAATGCTTGAATATGCAAGAGCCTCAACGCTCAAATATCCGAGAGCCTCAATGCTCAAAATATGCAAGAGCCTCAATGCTCAAATATGTAGGAGCCTCAATGCTCAATAATGCAATGCCTACAAAGATAAATGTATGAATATGTTAGTATAACAAAATACTCATATTTTTACCATCCCAATTTTATTTCTAAAATGCTCAATTTGTTCTTAGCAAGGGGTTTGATTAGAATATCTGCAGTTTATTCCTCAATACAGACATATTTTAATTTAATAGCTTTCCTTTCTACCATGTCTCTAACATAGTGATATGGAAGTTCAATGTGTTTGGATCTATTGTGGAACACAGGGTTAATTGCAAGTTTAATACAACTTTGATTATCACAGTGAATAACTGTAGGTTCCAGGGGTTAATCAAATAATCCTACAAGGAGTTTTCTTAACCAAATTGCTTCTTGAGCTCCTAAGGAGGCAACAATGTACTCAGATTCTGTAGAGCTTTGGGCACCGGAATTTTGTATCTTTGTAAATCAAGAGATCATAGCTGATCCTAAGCTAAAACAACATTCAAAAGTACTCTTACGATCTGATGAGCATCCGGCCCAATCTGAATCTGTGAAGTTCTAATTTCTCATTTTTTATATAATAAGCCATACTCTAAGATTCCTCGAAGGTATCTTAAAATGTGTTGAATTGCACTCATATGAAGTTGTTTTGGTTCTACCATAAATTGACTTAGAGTATTTACACCATAACATATGTCAGGTCTAGAGTTAATTAAGTGCATTAAGGATCCAATAATTTATCTATAAAGAGTAGGATCTGCCAATTCTGAACTAGACATAGCTTTTCTCAACTTGAGAAGATTTGTTTCCATAGGAGTTGACATAGGTTTGCAGTCCATCATGCCAAATATTTTTAATATATCAATTGTGTATTTACCTTGATTTAAGATGATTCCATTAGATTGTTGCCACACTTCTAAGCCAAGGAAGTAGTGGAGTCTTAGGTCCTTCATTTCAAATTCCTTTGCAAGATCTAGTTTACAATTTTCTATGAGGTATTCTTCACCTGTAATTAGATCATCCACATAATATTAAAATTAACATATCACCATTTGTAATTTTAAAATATAAATTAGGGTCTGAATCGTTTTTAGAGAATCCTAATCTGAGAAGATAACGATCTATCCTTTCATACCAAGCTCGAGGAGCTTGTTTGAGCCCATATAGTGCTTTCTTGAGTTTGCATACGTGAGATGATTGATCATGAATAATGAATCCTTCAGGTTGTTCTAAATAAACTTCTTCTATTTCTCCATTTAGAAAAGCAATTTTCACATCAATTTGACGAATCTTCCATCCTTTGGATGCTGCAATGGGAATAATAGTTCTAACATAAGTATAATGTGCAACAGGTGCAAAGGTTTCTTCATAATCAATTCCTTCCTTTTGGGAGAAACCTCTAGCTACAAATCTTGCTTTATGCTTTTCTATACTTCCATCTACAACATGTTTTATTTTGAATATCCATTTAGAAGGTACTACAGATTTGTCTTTAGGTCTAGGGACAATGTCCCAAACATCATTCTTAATAATGGATCTATATTCTTCTATCATAGCATCTTTCCATGCTTGGTGGGAGAGAGCCTCCTTAGAAGAGGAAGGTTCTGAATCTATAATCTCACTCAAAATGCAGTATAGTTAGTATATCTCTTTGGTCTTTTGACTTCCCTAAATGTTCTTGGAGGAGCTGCATAGTTGTTTGCATCTTCTAACATCTTTGTGGCCCAAAGTGGCCTCTTTTTGTTGATAGTGGGAGAGCTAAGATTGCATTGGGTATCTATAGGTTCAAGAGCATCTTCAGTGTTCTCATTTCTCTCCCTTTGAATCTCGGAAGGTTGAATTTTTTCAATGGATTGAGATAAATTATTATTATACTCATATGAAGTATCCTTAGATTTTGTGAAGGCAAGATCTTCTTCAAATATTACATCTCTACTCAATTCGATTTGATTTTGACCCGGAACGTAGATTCTATATGCTTTGGCTAAATCACTGTATCCTACAAATATACCTTTCTTTCCTGAATGTTCTAATTTAGATCTCTTCTCTTTAAGAATATGGAAGTATATAGGACATCCAAAGATTCTATGGTGGCTGATGTCAGGTTTGTACCTAGAAAATGCTTCTTCAGGGGTCTTATTTTCTAAGGATGAATGAGGACATCTGTTTTAAATATAGACTGTAGTGTTAGATGCCTCATCCCAAAGAGGAGTGAGAAGATCCTGATCGTGAAGCATATATCTTGTAGCTTTTACTATGGTTCTATTTTTCCTTTCTGCAATACCATTTTGTTGGGGATTATAAGGAACTGTAAGCTCCCTCTTAATTCCAGCTTCTTTACAATAGGTGCTGAAGATTTCAGAAGTTCACTCACTTCCATTATCTGATCCAAGAACTTTTATCCTTTTGTTGGTGAGATTTTCTATTAGAGATTTAAATTCTTTAAATTTCTTGAGAACTTCAATTGATTCTTTGCATTTGAGAAAGTATATCCATGTTTTCGTAGAGAAATCGTCCACAAATATAATATAATATAATATAATATAGACATCCTCCTATGGATAGTACAGACATGGGCCCACAAATGTCAGTGCGAGTGATTTCTAGAATTTCTTTAGTTTTACTTTCACTGTTGTTAAAGGTAGTCTTAATATTCTTACCTAGACCGCAACCTTTACAGGCACCTTCATGTTTTAAGGGTAGGTTAGGAAGACCTAGAACAAGTTTGAACATAGATGATAATGTCTGAAAATTTAGGTGACCTAATCTCCTATGCCATAATTCACAAGAATCAGTAGATGCAACTGAGAGAGCT
>MU223137.1:2920251-2940019 GCA_018584345.1 Thuja plicata | reverse complement strand
ATCCTCAAGGGCTGATATGGAGACAAGATTTCGTTTTATGCCTGGGACATATAAGACTTCGGATAGTTGAAGGGTTATCCCAGATTTCAATTGGATAAGACAATTCCCAATTCCCATGATAGGGTAAGAGGTATCATCTTCTATGGTGACTTCTTCTCTACGCGTTTCTATAAATGAATCTAAATTCTCTTTGAATCCAGTTATGTGCCTAGAAGCCCTGCTATCAATAACCCAAGAATATCGATTGGATTTTTGAGTTGATAGGGCAGAATAGAGGGCCAGATTTTCCATAATTTCTAAGCCTAAAAAGTTTGAGATTGTTTTCCTAAAATCTGAGATGGATCTTATCTTACCTAGGCTTTGATACCATGTTAATATAATCAGATTTATTTAAGGAAAATACAATCTATAGATGGCTTTTAAGACTGAAAATAATAATGACAAAAATTAACAAAGGGAGAAGATACTACTGATTTGTAGCAAATAATTATTCTTCAATTAGGGCCTAATGTATTTCCACCTTCAGCTGCATATCTTCTTCTAATGTGTATGAGAAATGAATAATTATTATTCAATGTATGACTGCTGCAATAATCAAATTTGGATCTGCATATGGAGCGAATTTCCTTGACATGTTATGTCTTCTATATCTTGGATAATTCGCACCATAATTCACATATATATGTGTGAAGACATACACCTTAACATCAATGGTAAAGGCCGACCTAAATCGATTAAACATATTTCGCATGGTATTAAACATAGGTCGTCCCCTATTTGGACAATATAAAGTCGCCCCTCTAGGACAATATGAAGTCGTCCTTCTAGGACAATATAAAGACATTTCTTATCTTTTATTCAGTGTTTAATATAATAGTTAATGAGATGTGTGTTGAGATAAATAATAAATAATAAGTATATTATTTATTATTCATCTCAGCATACATGTCATTAGTTTGATCTTTCCGAAAAGGCCACAAATATCAACAGCTCCTCCATAGCCTGCCTTTCCAAATCAGTGATGTCATCCTTTATAAACAATGGAGATTTCTCTTGTGCTATCTAATCACTGTAAGGATCTATATCATCCAAATCAATTGGATCAACTACTGCTTCCTGTGCTTTCCTTATGTGCAACCGAAGATTATATTGCGCAAAGACAATGTCATTGAGTCGTTTTTTAGCTAACTTGTTCCTCTTCTTCGTGTGGATGGCCTCAAACAAGCTCCAATTGCGCTCACAATTGGATGAACTACAAGGATGACATAAGATTTTGAGGGCAAATTTTTTGAGATTTGAGGTATTTCCACCCCAACTTTGCCACCAGGCATCTGCAAAATAAAATATTGAAAAGTTAGAAAGCAAAAAGAAAAGCGAAAACACATTTTATCAATTTATCAATTACTTTAGACCCTAAAATCCAAATGGCAAATGTTATACCTGGGGTTTGAGTGCTCTTCCTCTCTTTGCTAGCTTTGAAGAGAATAGATTAACCTTTGCTTCCACATAGTTTTGGAGTTCGGCCACAACGAGGTCTCTCTCTTGAACCTTAGGTATCATCCTCTGAATGCATGCAGTGAGGCCCTCCATGACCTCTCCATTAGGATTTGAATAAGAATCATCGAACCTAAAACGAGGATTGAGGAAGTACCTTGCTGCATCAATGGATTGGTGGAGCTGATTGTTCCACCCAAGGTTGAAAAACTTAGACTCGGCAATAACTCGGCAAGCCCAAAAAATTTGAAAAACTCGAAATCACCAAAAACTCAACGAAAAACTCGGCAATAAATCGACACTTTTATCGAATATTTGAAAATAAATAATTTCTTAAAATATTCTTAAAAACACACACATACACCAAATTTGTAGAATATATACTGATTTGAGATATCCACCATATATTAATCAAAGTTTACAAATATATGTTCATTGTTAATAAATATTTATTACTCACAAATCTATATTCATAAATTTGTAAATACAATTTTATAAATTTATACTATTTATTAATAGTAAATACTCAATATAAATTCATTATTAAAATTTCATATTAAATCTATGTTAGAAAGTTTCATATTAAATCTATGTAATCATTTATAGTTAACTGTTATACTATATATTATAAATATAAATTACAATGTTACATAATAGTTTGTTGTTAAATAATAAAACTTAAAAAGACCTGCATTTTTAAAAAAATGGCTAGTTGAAAAAGTTTGTCCACTGGTTGAAAAACGCATAAACCACTGGTTGAAAAGCGCATAACATACCTGTTGTCCACCTCTTTGTTTTGTGCGTGGATGGTTGACTTGCAGTCGCATAGTCCAGGACTCCAGACCCGTCGTAATCCTCTCGTTGTTTCACTCTGTGCACTGTGGAAAAGATGGATGTCGTATAACTATAGACTCCCGCCATCGCGCGTCTAATAAACTCCCGGAGTCCAGACTCGAACCTAAAATGTTTCGCAATAATATAACGGATAACCTAAACATTACATAATGATAATACTATAATGAATTTTCATTTTATGATTTTATTGATTTAATTTTTTGTCCTTTTCGTGGCCGATTTTATACCAAATAACTCGCGTGATTTCGCGATTTTTATACAAAAACTCGCCGCACGAAATAAGCATATCTCGCCCTCGAGTTTAATGGCGATTAAATTGCCGACCCTGTCTCACGCGATTTGGCGATATATCATTGTTTTTTTCAACTATGGTTCCTCCTGTTATCAATAATTTCCCAAATAGGATCAAATTTGAGTCTATCCTCCCCTTTTAGTAATTTTTTATACTCTTTGGCCCTATCCATGGCCTCATAAAGATACCCCATTGGGGTTTGATCCCCATCTACCAAACGCAAAACTCTAACTAGGGGCTTAGACACCTACAATTGAAAAATCTAAATTAGTAATTACAAAAAGATTAATTAATGAAGTTAGTAAGTTACAAATTAATAATGAGACAATCAAAAATAATTTAAAATTCAAGTTTTGAAGTTACCTTCACAATCTCTGCAGCCTTTTGTGCAAAATGGTTGTCGAAGACTATCCATGCGAAAACCTCTCCTTTGGCCTTCTTTTAATAAGGTGAGTCTAGCCATGCTTGACTCACAAACATTTGTTTCAAAGAAGCCAATGCACCAATAATGCTTTGCAATGTCAAGAAAATCTTTGCAAACCTTGTGACACCGGTTCTCACCAAATCTCTCCCATGAGTGTGCTCTCTCATCAAATGTAGAACCCAAGGGTGATTGTAAATATATTTTGTGATCTGCCCTGCATTTTCCACAATTGGAGTCACCCAATGAAGTTTTCCAGTGTCCTCCAAAAGAAGGTCTAGGACATGTGTTGCACAAGGTGTCCAAAAAAGAGTGGGGTGCCTTTTTGGAGGATTTTACTTACAATTGCACATATTTATATTAATTATATCATAAATTTAAATTGGTCTTTCATCTTTCATTACTTGCTTAAATACTAATCAATTGACATAGTAGAAAGAGAAGTTGAAGAGGGGTGCCTTTGTTGGAGGATTTTACCTGTTGACACATATGGTGCTGCATTATGTGTGATGATTTGCACCACATTCTCTACACCCACCTCCATGACAATGAGCTTCAACATTCCAGCCAATGTATTTGCATTTTTCACCTTTTTGGATGCATCAACTGATTTCAAGAACATCACATTGTCCTTGCAAGAAACCAACAAATTAATAATGGTGCAGTTTTTTCCATCTGTCCACCCATCAGAAAGAATGGTGCAGCCATATTTTCTCCATTCTTTTTTTTGGTCCTCCACCACTTCTTTTGCTGTATCAACAACATTTGTGAGCAACCTACAAGAACAAAGTGAAATTAGGTCTTAGTACACAATTTGATTAATAAACTAGAAAAACAATTAAAGTTTAAAAATGAAATCAAGTGGACTATTTACTAACCTCCCACCCAAATCCTTGCGAGAAGGGGCCTTGTACCCTTTTCCTGAAACTGTCATTGCGGTCACCAAATTTAGCCAATAACGACTCTCTGCCACATTCAATGAGATACCAGTAGTGTGGATTGTCGCCTTACTGTAAGTTCAGCAAGAACCAGTTAACCTGTAGCTCCCAAAAAGGAAGGTCTACCTGCAGCAGGAATTCTTAACCAGCAGTAGAAATTTTTCTAGGCTCATCATAACATTTTAGGACATTTAGATGCATGCATCCAAACTATGAACCTGAAAATTAGAACAAAAGAATTCCAAAAGACTCTGCTCAAGAAATGATTTTGTTATTTTTGCCAACGTATGGAAAGCAACAAGAATCTGGTTATTAAAATGAGAACTAGAAGAAAGATATTGCTGTCATAAAGAAATTGTTCCTTTGTGGCTCTTCTGAAAAATAATTTACAGAAAACCTGCATTTGCATGGCCTTCCTCTCCATCTTCTTAAATGTCAGGCACCAGCTGGTGACACTTGAAGCACTACCAATAATCATGGTAGGAATGTGAAAAATCAATCTACCATTCAGTCATTCCTAATCATATCACTTAGGAAGCAAGTGATGAAGGAATTTAACCAGGCCAAAAGTATGGGGAACATGATACTTGCACTGATCTAAATCCACCCAACCTTGAGGATGCACTGAAAATATCCCCCTTCGCATTTCATTCGGTGCACCAAATTGTTACTTATTCAGTGGTACACGGATGCATCCCCTGCATTTTTGTCCCCCATCCCCATCCCCTCTGGGGACAAGGGATGCCTTGGGGATGTTTTCCCGACATCCCAAAAATGTCTCCTTTCTTAGTGGACATCCTGAAAACACCAAGGGGACCGCTGGATGTCCCAGGGACACATTGGGGATGGCCAGCCATCCCCTTTTTTACAGTGCACAAAAAACAGTAGTCATAATTTTGCCCTATAAATGCATAACTTTTCCATTTTTGCACCCACTCTATCTTTGGGTTTTTCTCACATCTAACACCTTGTGCAACTTATCATTAAAGACATTAGATGAGCCAGCCTCTCATACTTATAGCGGAAGTGCCTCAGACTCTGAGTCTGATTTTGATGCAACTTTGGCAAATACCGATTAGAGGCAGCCATCATACATTCTATTACTATGTTTCTCACATTTGTGACTTTGTCATTTTGACATTTTAGTACAAACTTGTAGCCTCTGGGCAATTTATTTTTATATCATATGCACATTGACTGTTTGACATGAATTATGGAAGCAATTAAGTAGCTGTACTACTATTAATTTGTTCGACTCTCATCACTCATGTGAACTCTATAATGTATGTGACAATATGCCAATATGATTACATTTGCAATTTTATCAATGTTATGTTATCATATGAATATCTGTAATTTCCTTATATATTTATAGTTGTCCCCTTTGATGTGCCCTGCTGTCCCCAAAAATCCCCTAAAGGAATCCCGTGCCGAAACACCCCCCCCTGTCCCACTGTCCCAGAAACTTGGTGGAACATAGATTTTTCTTCTTTGCTTTCTGCAACTCCATCTTTTTCCTTATGGCATCTAGTTTTGGTTTGTTGGATGTATTTAATGAGATTGTTTTGCCTACATATCCTACCCTCTTTACCCTCATTGCTACTAAATGCGTTTCTGCTTTGTTTTTGTAATGACTTTGTCTAAGATTTAACGAAATTCTTTGCTTAAGGCCTTCTATAAATCATATTAATTTCAGTTCATCTAACTTGAATTCCATCTATCATACGACTTCTCTAAACCTCCTATCACTCCTATACTGATTCTTTTGCTTCTTGTGTAGTCTTCATCTGCTTAATGACATCATTTTTGAATTTGTGTTTCTAAAACTTGTTAATGATGCATGTTTTCTCTAAATCTAAGCTTTCTGGCTTTAAATTCTTGAATCTTGACTGAGGTATGCAACTCCAACACTCTTATACTGGTTGCATCTATCAGTTTGCACAACTTGATATCTGAATCCTCTAATTTTTTCAGGAAATATAGTTAGACATCAACGAATAATTTTTCTGGAACATTTATGCTTTTAAATGCAGTTAGCATGTAGAATGCCCCAATAGAATTTTCTAATGTCCTGTAATTTTTATATAGGGCCTCACCCTATAAATTGAACGGTGAACCTGTACACCACCTGATCATCAAAGTTACAAATTTCTCTTCTTTCTATATCATGGTAATATTTGCATGCCAAAACAACTTCTTGGCATTGGTAGAAACAGGAAAAGAAGTCACCTATACTAATCCACTGTCCCTTGTTCTTTTTGAAAATCTGCTATCCTGCTTTTGATTTTACAACATGTTCTTCAAACACCATTTCTGATTGAAACCCTTTCTCCCCTACTTCAATTTAAAACTAAAACTGTTGATTTGGGGTTGGAAATGGCTAAACATTGTGCTGTAAACGCTAGAAAACTGACACAAAAATGCTGCACAAAATCCCTGTTAAGGATTTGAAAAATCAGCAACAAAGATTTAGAAATACCCACACAAATCTGATTATGGAAGCCACAACAAATTGCTGAAAAAACTACCATGTAAAGCCATACAAACCCTTGTTTTCATCTGTGAAAAACTAGTAATCATTGATATCAAAATCAGCCCATGGAAATTGTGAGAAACAAGGCCTCCAACCCTTATGAAAGGATAAAACCCTGGCACATGAATGCAGAGAATTTTATGGCACTATACCCTAGAGGACTGCTGAAGCATGAGATTTTAGGAGAGCAAGACCCTGGCAGGGCAACATCTTCTCCAGACCTCATCAAAACTTGAAACTGCCTTTGAAACCTTGGTGTTTTACACGCCAAGAACATAACTATGTATATAATCAATGCCAACCTTGTTGATGTGTTACAATGGTGAGAAACAATGAGGAAAACCTGGTGTAGCATGCCTCCGATCGCCTGAAAACCAACAAACCAAAGCTTGAAATATGCTGCACCTTTATCAAACACTTCACATGCTCCTGCTTCAAGCACTCCAAGTTGGAGTGACGAAATAAATCTCTTGCTGACTTATAACAATACCAAGGTCGTCTGTGCATTTTTTAAATGTTTTTTGTTTTGATGGAAAGGGATGCTTAGGTGTGTGCCTTAGAGGATTTTACTTCTCCAAAGCTGCATTTTGAGAGTAAAAACATGACAGGTAAATAGGAAGTTTGTGCTTTGGGTTATGTGTCAGTTGAACAGTTGGATTTGATTTGCAAAGTACACGTCTGGAGTTTCATAAGCAATTGGCAATAATATGCAAAGCATGCTCAAAAGAGGTCTTTGCCACTTGAAACCTGGATATGACTGGGAATGTGCATGCCAAAGAAGTTCATGTCAAACTAAGACGCATGCTTAAAAACCATTCCTTTAACCTTGGGATCAAACTCAATAAAATGTGCTTTGGTGTTCATCACTTTTTCCTTGCCGTAGTCATTTCACTACTTTTTGGTTCTACTTGTGTGGATGCACACTTTCACGATCTTTGCCATGGCAAATAGCCCCAAATCATGTCCTTGAAGGGATATTGCCCAATGTTCCTTATTCATTTTTAGCCTTGGCAAGGTACTCCCTAGAGGCCACTTAGACAATTTTGTCTCTTGGACCAAGACTCCTAGATCTTACCTTCAATCGTTGATCTTGAAAACACGATTGGAAAATCCCTAAATGATGAACTTCACTTGAAGCAAAAACACGTGAGAAAGGCACAATCTGGACATTCAGGATCTTCATGTGGCAAAATGGACAAATAGACTAGGTAAAATATGCAAAAAGTACATCGTCATGAAAATTGGAAAATCTTATGTCCAGATTCAAATTAAAAAGAAGTCTATATGAAATATAAAACATAGAGATAACATGGGGAACTGAAACCGTAGACACAAATGAACCCGGATGCAATAAATATGATAAAATTAGGGTTTACGATTTATACCACTCAGCTAAAACAAGAAAGGGGCCCTGAGCTAGTACTCAAGCACGGTATGTTGTGGTTACAAGTGCAGCAACAGTTCTTTTGTTTTGAGGTCTATTTAAATTTTTAATCTCTTCTATAGTTACACTACCCTAAGATCACCAGTTTTCTTCATCATTTGTGTTGAATATGTTTGTCCTTGATCCAAATGGAAACTTTCTTTTCTATCAAATTGCCTCATTATGGCTCATGTAGCTGTCATCTTTGGTCATCTCAATGAGTTTCTGTTTCAAGTATAATTACCTTTGGGTTCTCTTCTCACCTGGGTACGAAATTTGTATTTTTGTTGGCCAGTCTTTACTCTTCTGAATACCTAGCTATTTAGGTTTTACTCTTCTGAATATTTAGCTATTTAGGTTTTAAAAAACGGGTACAAAAGGTAAATATGGGAAAGTTGGCTAATTTGTCCAGTTTATTAGAAAACATGAAAATCTTATGATAGTTGTTATATTAACATATGATATGAAATCTTGCTCGGATTATTCATTTCAGAAATGTTCAGTATGAAAGACACTTAAGTCACGTAGATAAGTTTATCGATAAGATTTTCTCTGCAATCTATTTTACTGTGAATTTTTTTTGTTACAGGTGGAAAAGCTAGTTAGAGCAATTTTCTCTGACACAACACTAAGAAGGGAGTGCTTGAAGAGAATTGAAAATACGGAGTTCATGTAGGTTTATCTTGAAGGTCTTGCTAAAAATTGGCTGCCGGTAAACTGAAAGAAGTTATCCTTGTGATTAGAGTTTCAAAGTTTTTTAAACTCTGTGTGATCTAGTAAAAAACAGCTTATTAGAAAACAACTCCAAACAAGCAGCAGTTTCCAGAGATTGAAGGCAGCAAGGTGCAGAAAAACAAAATGACATCAAGTTTATCATATATTATTATTTAATTGTCTCAATGCATCATAATGCCCATTTCATCGACCTATTTAATATGACTGTAGCAATCCAATCAGCTCAAGTGCCCCCCTGCTGCATGCAAAAGATAACAGCCCACATGTGGGAGGGAGACTTCTGCATCACTTAGTTCAGTCATTTACTTTTCTAGATTGTAGGAAATTTGCTTGTCGTCTTAATTTCCTGTCAAATTTATGCAACATTTACATGTATTTAGTTCCAGTTAATCAACTTAGCATGTTCATCAGGAAATGCTTTTACCATGACTGATCACTGATTAAATGGCAAACCGAGGGAAATGTTTTCTTGTAACAGTTCACTTCAGATACATAATTTGAACCAGTGTTCCGCATTAAATGGTTTCAGTTGCCAAGTGAATATAGTGAAACTAGTAAGTTCCAGTATTTATCAAGCCAGATGTAACTTAATAGATTTTCCTTCATACAAGTATTGTAATGAAATGCAAGATATAATTAATGTAGTGTTTGATTATAACTTTGCTCTTAAAGAAATATCATGGCAGTTATGCATATGAAAATTTTATAATCATACAAGGGTTGTAGCTCAATTGGTTGAGCACAATTGGTAAGGATGATGGCATGAGATATAGAAAGTCATCCACTAAGGTTCAAATCCCAGGAGGCACATTTGAGCCAGGTTCAACATTTTGATGGATGGGATCTCCCTGCACGCGGCTGTTTAGCCGAAGGCTTGTAGTTCAGATGTATGCTACCTCATATTGTTGTAATCCGTTATATAAAGTAGAGATGCTGACATCTATGTATGCTGTCATGTTATGCTACCTCATATTGTTGTAATCCACTATATAAAGTAGAGATACCAACATCTATGTATGCTGACATGTTTCCATAAAAAAATAAAATAAAATAAATTTCGTCCTCTTGAATGTCTAGTTCTTGTACTTTGTTAAACATTTATCTCATGGTTTATAATTATAGTTACACTAAAGACATTATCTATATGAATTGAACAAACCATTTTTTGAAATCAATGATTTAGAATTTAGAAGAAGATGCAAGACTATAGAATTAATTTCAATTGTATAATTTATTTTAATTTAAACTAGCAATGGGTACACCAAAAAGGTATGGAAGGTCAAATAGGGAAAAAATTGGTCTTTTTCACATGCATTTATATATAGTCTATGAGGTCAATTGGTAGATCATTTAGCAAATTGTATTTGTGTAACAAGGTCTCAATGGAAAAGTGATAGCTTCAAATCAACTATGCATCAACTTACAAGAATGTAAACATGATTGAAGCAAAACCTTTGAATCATTAGGAACAAGTTTGTTTTGTGTTTGCAATTGTGTGTGTGTGCGTGCGCGCGCGTGAGAGAGAGAGAGAGAGAGAGAGAGAGAGAGAGAGAATTAATATTGGGAGAGATAGAGATAGGGAGACAATGATATATATATATATATATATATATATATAGAGAGAGAGAGAGAGAGAGAGATGTAAGAATTAATATTGGGAGAGATAGAGATAGGGAGACAATGATATATAGATATAGTGTCTAGGAAAAGGGATCCAAGAAAGATAGAGAGAGGGAGACATGTCTAGAGATAGAGAAGAGGAGATGAAGATAGGAAGATAGAGATAAAGATAAAAATAGAGAGAGAGTAAGAGGACAAATAAAAGGAGAGAACTAGAGGGCGAGATAGGGAGATAGATAGAGAGGAAGAGAGTTATTTAAAATATGATTTATATTATATGTTTAGTGATTTTTATATTTATAATTAAAAAATATATTAAATTTATTAAAAAAATTACATATATTACTATATATTATATAAAATTATACATTGTCAAATATAAATATAATATAAATTATATATTTTATAGATAATAGTAATTAAATATAAACATAATATATATAATTTTTTGATGTATACTCCAAAAAAATATAGAATATATATTAAAACTTTAATGTTATTTTAAAAATAATTTTTTTAATTTACATTATATTTATATAATATAATATATAATAACAATATAATTTATTTCTATTAAATATTGCGTATAATAATAAATATTATTAATATATAGTATATACTTTTATAATTATTTATATCAAATAGTATAATAATAATAATAAATTTAAATAATATAAAGATGTTCCAAAGTTAATTTCCGCCATAACAAATTCATGAGGTGGCTTTCCTCTTAGACTTCAATTATGTGACTATAGGACTAAGTTGTTTGGAATTTTGAATATTACTACAAATAGTATGGCCATAGAAAGTATGTGGTTATAAAATACAGGGTGAAGTTGGGAACAAGAGTTGGAAAATAGAGTACAATAGAGTACATGGCTTCCACGATGAGTTAATGTCTTCTAGGTAGCAGCTATAAGTTTGATGAAAAATAATACCCTTGAGTATATTTTTATGTTTGTAAATATACATGACATGGGTTTCCTCTACAAATACAATGAATAGGTGTTCAAGCCAACCATTGCCAGCATACTCATAGTATGGGAATTCATCAAATTATAATTGAAAGTGGGATTTTGTGAATTATGTTGTTGCTAATGGGCTGATAGACATATGCAAAATGTGGAAGCATCACAAGGCACATAAATTGTTTGACAAAATGCCAATAAAAAAGGTGGATTCATGGAAGCTATGGCTGCAAGATGTGCAGATAGTGGCATCCATGTGGAGGCTTTAAGGATTTGAGAGAAATGAGAAGCATCAAACAAACATGGTCTCATGAAATTTAATGACTGCAGAATATAAAAAAATGGATTTTTTGAAAAGGTGTTACAAAGTTTCAACTAGACACAGTTGGTAGGTGCAAAGGCAAATTCCACTACCTTTGTTAGTATCCTCCCAACTTGTATTAAATTGGGAGATTTAGAACAAGGTGTGGATATTCATTAATACATTTGAAAGTGGATTTTATGAATGCACTAATAGACATTTCTTTAGGTTGGGATTGATTGTCGATATTCATTAATACATAATTGAAAGTGGATTTTATGAATGCAATAATAGACATTTCTTTAGGTTGGGATTGATTATCCAAAAATTTATTTGTTGCACTTTTAGTTTGTGCTGCACCATGGACGTCTTCTTCATTCTTATTTTAATTTATTTTTTGTTCTACTTATAATAAGTGATGATATAATAACAAATTCAAGGAGTTGCTACTTGTTTTTTCTATTTGATTTAACTTGTTTTTTCAACCGGATCCTTTATTTCTACCAGATGTGTAGGCACTCACATAATGGTTCAAGTTTCTCTTTTCCTATTCCCAAAATCACAACACCAAACCTATTGTTTGGTGAGATACTTAAGATTTAATGAATGCCAATGCAGGAAGGAGATGCGAATGGCTATAGAAATAACATAGATCTATTCACAATAATCTAAAGTAGATAGCTATATTATGATCTACACTATTTTATCCCAAAGTGCAGATGCCAAGCGTCAAGTAAATCGTGGTGATGGACAAGTTCCAAAAATTTAATGTCTAAAATGGATGGGCATATTAGTTGTTGTGATAGACCAGTTAGGATTACAAGCATAAATTTTGGTTAGAATTATAGATGATGCCATTGTTCTTCTTGCCAAAAGAGGGAATACTATAAATTAGGTTTAGTGTTTGCTTGGATTATCCATTTACTAACCAGTTTTAATCTTGATAAAGTGAAATACTTACCTACTATCTGCAAATATGGGATGAACTTATAAGGCGCTTAGGCTAATGAATTTAGAATGAACTTATAAGGCGCTTAGGCTAATGAATTTAGAGAAATCATGCAGCCTTCGCCATGACTCCCTTTAGATTTCAAATCTCTGAAATGCAGGCAAAATTTGAAGATAATCGATCATCTCTGGTCATTGTGGGTATTTTTGAACTCAAAGCCTTCAACATTCCAAATGCAACATCAAACATAAAGTATGTATCCATTGAAATCAAAACAAATGTAAAACAAACACTATAGAAATGACATATCAAAGGCCTATAACACAACCATCCATCCTGTAAGAGTTTCAAAAGCCTTAAGATGAAATATATAGAGAATTAGAGAAAAAATAGACTGTTGAGATTAGCTCTAAATGATGGTTGAAGCATTGACCAAGGGTAGTTTCACACATCATTAACCTACTTTTTTTTTAAAGGGTAAGTCGGTCCATAGAATTCGATTTGATAAAAGAATACAATCTAATTTGATCTTGGCTAATATGATTTGTTCTTCTAATTAAATGCATCTGTAATTTCAGTGACCAATGATTGCACACAGGTGTGTTCTAAAGTATTTAGACACTATTATCACTACTTGCAATTGTCATCACCAAATAAAAAACAAAAAGTTGACAACAAAAATAAACATATGCAATGGGAGATGTCCTGGGTCGAAACTAGCGATGAAAATGAATGGTCAAGGTATATTCAAAACATTTATTTTGTTGTCTTCTCACTTATAAAGGCACAAATGATGGTAAGACAGCATTACAAAACTAATCTACGGTTGTAGATGGTGCAATTGTCTTGCACTACCTCTTGATGACCATGGACCATGGATGAATAAAATGAGCTCGTTGATCTCATAGGTACGCCTTCAGCCTAAAAAACTATGATAAAAATTTAAAAAATATATGTATAAAAGGAAAAAAATTATCATTTTGTATTACCTTCTTTTGATAAAAATAGTTTTTAATATTATCTTTTATTGAAAATTGTTTTCTTCATATTTTTAAAAAGTAGCTTTATTCTAATTGTTGTTCTTCTTATGAAGATTATTTTTTCATTAGATTAAAAATTGATTTTAGTTGTTTATTTTTAATGGAATTACAAATGATAATACAAAGTTATTATAATTATTAATCTTATTAAATTTATAGTAAAGAGTGATCGAAAGTGGACGACAATAGGAATGATGGAAACCTACTACATGGGCTAGGATTTATCCCTGGCCGCGTTCATTCCTTGCTTTGTGCGCAGTGAGGGATTTGTTTGGGGAGGAGTTTGGCTGTGGGTGTTTTGGTGGGTTTTTTCTTGCAAGTGGTGTGCAATTTTGGGGTTGGAGTTTTGGGGGATGTTTTTTTCATTTTGGGGTGGTTTTTGGTGGGTGTTTGTTTGGATTTTTATTTTTATTTTGTGAGCCTTGCATGGTGCTCCATGTTGGCTCTTTGGGGTTGGATCTCTCGTTTAAAGATTTCCTAGTTGGAGTTTCTCCTTCTATTAATTTGCTTGTTAATTATGATGTCAGAGGGAATAGTAGAGGCGTTGGAGAAAGCACTTCCCAAATGAGGGTTTTTAGCCTCCAATGGTTAATGGATGTTTGGCTCATAGTGAGCACAGGCTGGTGTTGGTGATTCAACCAAAGACTGTAGAATAGGATGTTAATTACTTGTCTAATCATACCTTGATATGCAAGTTCATGAGGATTTGAGTTTCACTACCCTTTTTGGAATCATGGGATCGACGTACATGGAATCCAGAGGGGAAAATGAAGGTTATGTTGACTACGAACAACTACTTTATGGTTTTCTTTTCTTCCATTTCAAACAGAACTAGGGCTTTTTAAGGGGGGTCCATATTTCTACAATCAAGTGGGTTTGTTCATCAGACCATGGCATGTAGGCTTCGACCCTACAAAGGAGCTTCCATCTAGGGTTCCAATCTGGGTGAGACTTGCATGGTTTTCACTTAAATTTTGGAGGCATGACATTTTCCACTAAGTTGCTTTGTTGCTTGGAAAACCAGTAGGCCCTTCAACACAAACAATGGATAAAAAGGTAATCAATTATGTCTATCTTTGTATTGAGATATATTTAAGTAAACCCTTACCATATTTTATGTAGATTCGTTTGGGATACTCCTCTTGGATACAACATATTGACTATGAAACTCTCCCTTTTCGCTGCTAGATTTTCCATGAATATGGTCATTTGTAGAGGATGTGTCCTAATCAATTTCTTCATGACCATCTAACAGTGGACCAGTTCGCCCTCTACCTAAGAAAGACAAAGAGAAAGCTCCTTTAATGGAAGATAATGAGGGATTTGTTCCACTTAAGGCTCATAGTAGGGGGAGAGATCAAAAGAACTTTGGAGGATAGACAAATTGATGAGGTTTTTAACAACTTTGTGGCTCTAAAAGAGCTTGATTACTTTGATGAAGCTCTTGCTGGGCTTCCTACATGTCCATAACCTATGACTAGAGAACAAATTGGCGGGGAATAAGAGTATATTCAACCCTTTGAACCTCAGGTTGAAGGTTCAGATTCATGTATGGATACAAATATCACCCTGATTTCTTTAGGTGTTCCAAAACTAGTTGGAAGCAACATGCTGAAGGATGGTTTAGGTTTGGGTAGTGTTGTGACAATATCACACATCGCCCCATTGTAAATGGGGACGCCTTTTTTTTTAACATTTTAGGGTTTTGTTTAAGTGTTTTAGTTTCAGTCTTCGGTCTCTTGTAAGTGCGAAGTTTAGAGTTTTGCTAAGTCAAAAAGTAAAAAAGAGAAAGCATGACCAAATGAGTATTCTAATGCCACAAACACATTCAAAAGGGTGAAGGGACAAAAATTGACATTGCTTCAGGTCAATTATGACAACTCCTATTCTATAGGAAAAGTTATTTTTTTTGATTTTTGCTTTTTCAAGAGTTTCTTTTTTCTGGCATTTTGAGACCAATCTAGGAACCTACTTTTTTGTTTGCTTTTTTTTCTTCTAAATTTTAAAAAATGATTTTTCTTTTTTCTATTTTTAGAAGTTTCTATTTTGGGAAAGCCAAAAGTTGTGAAATTGCCCAAATGTAAAATTCTCGTTTTCAATTTCAAGTTTGTCTAAGATTTCATAGAAAAGACATGAAAAGTGGTGAAGAATTTCAGATTTCAAAACAAGGAAGAGCATTCATAATTTTGAAAATATTTGGAAAATCCTTGTTCCACTATCAAATTTATCTTGAAAAAGTCAAGAAAATCTACGGAAAAGAACACTGATGGAAGCGTGCTTATTATCAAAATTTAGCTATGTCTGAAATTTTTTAGGATCTTTCGAAATCCAAAATCTTTGTTATAACACCTAGAGATCTAAAACCACTATCAAACATCATAACAATATTTATATAAAATATAATGTGACTTATACTTAAAGTTATATTTTATATAAAAATTTCGCCCAAAGAGAGAAATTCTTCAAAGTCTGTTCACACATGAAAATTCTAGAATAAAGCACTCTCAAACATACTGATAGTATTTATATAAAATATAATGTGACTTATACATTTTTTTTTATTGGTAAGAGGTTGTAGCCAATAACTTTATTAGATTAGTTTGAAATTTTTACATCTCTGTTCATTGTGGGCACCGATAGGAAAGAACGAAGTCAAGAAAACCTCTGGTCTAGCCCAGTACTTGTAGAAGTTCAAATTATTGACAATTTACAATCTTGCTTCATATATGTGGGCCAATGATAGGTGAGAACATAGAGTCCTTACATTCAATATAAGTTTTACATTCTGTTGTTACAAATTTACATTCCTAGCCATGCTTATCACTATCGTGGCTTCATGTTACTAAAGGAAAAATGCTCTTTACTTAGGAAGGCTCACGAATAGGAGATTGCAATTTATATTCCTCCCTACTGTATTAGCTGCCACATCCCATTATGATATATTTCTCAAATCTCTGTAGTGTTCCATCCTTACCTGCTATTTCATGTTGAACTTATCGCCCCTCTGATTAAACCTGTTACAAATGCTACACACAAACACCACCATCCTAACAAAATACTACTGAACAATACTAAGCACCTTTCTTTTTAATTCTTTGCAATGTTATGAATTTGCCAAATTAAAAGAGACTATAAAACTAGAAGAAATCCCGCAAATAACCTTCTAGCATATATCAAGTTAGTAAGTTTCCTTTGCAAATCCATCTTATAAGTTATTCAAGAGTAAAATACAGCCAAATTGCCATGCCCCAGCATAACGATGCCCTTATACTAATTTTAATGGCTACAAAAGAAATGATGGAACCATCATAGAGGGATCCATGGTTTACCATCATAGAGCTGCACAACAAAACACCACAGAAGAGTAGAAACTACCCAAAATATCTAAATTACCATATGTGAAAACTAAGTTTAGCTATAAGGATATATTACCATTTTGACTAATATTCAATAATGTGACTTATACTTATATGTTATATTTTATATAAATAATTTTGCCCAAAGAGAGAAATTCCTCAAAGTCTGTTCACACATGAAAATTCTAGAATAAAGCACAAATGGATCGAATGAAGGAAGCTTCTAAAAGAAAACATAAAGGATTGACTTGAAGACATAAGAGCTTCTAGAAGAAAGCAAAAAAAAGGCGACCAATAATGAAAAAAGGAAAAAAAAAAAAGTTTTTTAAAAAAAAATAGAGCTTCTCTCAGAGAAATCAACCCAGTTCAATAATAGAAAAAATAAAAAAACAAAACAAAGGAATGAAGCAAAGGTCGATCCCTTCTTGATATCAGCGTTTCCTATAAATACAAGATCTTGACATTGTATTCATTCACAAAAAAGGAAATTGCAACTCTGGAGTTAGCAATACTTTTCAGATTTCAGAGTAAGGTAGAGATTTTGGGCGATTTTCAGATTGAACTACATGATTATTGATGATCATCCTTGAATTTTTCATGTTTTCTAATGAATTTTTATTCTAGATTTTGATTTGTTTCAGGATTAGAGGTAATTTTCAAGATTTATTGAGAATTTTCAAAGGTTTTTCTAATATGAGCGACAAGTTCTAACAATTTTATGAAGATTTGAAAGAGATTTTCATTCCAAATTTAGAATCTCAATTTGAAAATTCTAATAATTGTGGCAGATTCAAGGTATTCATCCTTTCTTTTTCATACTTTCAATCCTAATTCTTGATTGAAAATTCAAATTTTAAAGGATTGAAGATGAATTTTGGACGTAGGAATGCAAAGTGAAATTAGAATAAGACTTAATTAAAATTCCATACTTTGCATTCATAAATTTCACACCCTCTCCTAGCTTAGAATTTTTTTAATCTTTTAGGAGGTAGATGTCAATACAATGAGGAAAATACAGTGAAGAAATTCCTCAATCCAAGAGAAGGTTGATCATGAAGAATGTGAAGAATCCTCAAAGCATAATGAAGTCCAAACATGGGGTGTTGTGGAAATTCCTCAAGTATCATCAAAAGTTTTCCATGGAGAGAGAACTTTCAAGGGAGAAGATTTTCTTAGGTCAAGGAAATTCCTTGATCTATAGTGAAGTCTGCCTAGACAGAAGAATAATTCCTAAAAAAACTCAAGGAAAGTTACAAAAAATTCTAGAAAATTGTAAAAAATTCCTAATCCATGGAAAGTTGTGAAAATCATTGATTTCAAACAAGGAAATTTGACATAAAATCTATAGGCCAAGATAAATTATGCCTCTCATGATGAAAATTTGGCTTTGTTGAAAACCTAGGTGAAGAATGCAAACCAAGAGATGAAATTCACTCCCTGGAGCCATAGAAAAGTTAGAAAATTGTGGAATCCAAAGCCATTGGAGGTTGAAATCACCAATTATTTAGAGAAAATTCCAAGTCCAAAAGAGGAATATGCCAAGTTTCAAAGGGAAAATGTTAAGTTTATGCATACAAAAGAAGAGGTATGAGTTTCTAGAGAGAGAAGGTGTGAATTTTAGAGAGAGAACAAATTTTTAGAGGGTGAAATCACTAAGGAAGCAATGATGAAAATTGCCTAAGTATGGGAAATTTCTTGAAAATGCATTTCCAAGGATGAGACTTCATCATTTCCAGAATTTAGAAGACCATTTCTATATTGAAGGAAGGATTGGTGATTTCATTTTAATGAGTTATTGCCACTTTTCTCAATGTTGTTTTATAGGTCTGTAAGATATAAAATGAATGTCATTTAAATGTAAAGGGTAAATATGTGGGGGTTGAAATGTGTAAGGAAGATAAGATGTTCCCTTTTAACTTCAAATACACAAAGGAAGGATCAAAATTGATTAACCCCAAAGGAAGGATCAATGCATAAATGAATCAATCGATTGGAAATGAGAATAAGGAGGAAGACCTTAGATTCCATTTTATAGAAGAGAATGTGTGATAGATTTAGGAAGATTAAAAACTTTAATTGAAATGAATTGAAGAAAAGTACTAACCTCAAAATGCTATAGATCTGAAGAATGTTGTTTTCGGGTGTCTACAATGAGTTTCTAGAAAATATGCAACCGGATCTGGAAAAGAAATGCAGAGACGAACAAAACTTATAAATATTTTTCTGATCTGGCTCAGTTCCAATTTTGACCCAAAAGTGAATGTCACCTTTGGCCTAGAATTTCCGATTCTGACCCTGAATAAAATATTGATTCTGACCCATAAATGAATGTCACCTTCGACCCATAATTTCTCATTCTGACCCAGAATCTCTGATTCCAACCCAGAACAGAGTGTCGATTCTTACCCAAAATCTCTGATAGAAAATCTGTTTCTGGATCCCGAGAGTTTGCCGAAAAGGGTATCCAAATCTGTACTCTAGTTCGCTGTTCTGAACCTGTCCCTACAAGAAAAATGGTTTTTTTGTTGGGGGGAGGGGTTTGCCTTGATCAAACCCCAGTTTTGGAATTAACCTCAAAGTATAATTGAAATTGCATAAGTAAAACAAAGTAAATGAACAAATTCACCTTGCTTTTATAGAAACCCTTGTGGTGGATTCAAATCTTTGGATCCACAAGTATGTATGCACCAAATGGATATAGAATGTAGAATGTCGTATGTAGGATGTCTCAAATCAATTGCTTGTAGATCTTCAACACCAATCTTGAATGGATCTTGGAATAGGAAGAGGCTTGGAGGAATGTGGATGGAGAAATCTTCAACAAGAGGGCTCCATAGAGCTTG
>MU223137.1:2897211-2920183 GCA_018584345.1 Thuja plicata | reverse complement strand
AAAATGAGAGGAGAAGGCTTCCTTATATATGAATCTAGGGCACAATCTTCTAGAGAGGCCTACATAGGAGAATTAAATTCCAATTAGACATATATCCCTAGAAGTGGACCTATATTAAATATAATTTCAAGATTCGTTGCTTCGAAGATCTAAACAGCCGACCCAGAAGCAGGAATTAAACCTTTCCAAAGCCCGACATCCAGAAACCCCAGAATCATGAAATCTGCACCTTGGGTCAGAATCAAGGTCAAGCTTGACCTAGGTCAAGGTTGAGGTTGACCTTGACCCAGAAAGGTTGATTTCGACCCTGAAGTCAAAAGTCTGAGTTTGCAGTTTAGGGTGCCAGAAACAGGCTGGAGAAAAGTGGGAAATGGGGCAGAACAAGGGGGAAAGCCAGATCCAAGTCAGAGACCCATTCAAGGTGCTTGACATGACACCAAACCACTTAATCGAAAGGCTAAACCAGTCTACAATGGAAGTGCTTCCATTTTCTGACTATACAAGGTCTAAAGCAAGCTTGTGACGGGGAAATCATAGAAAATCAAGGACTTTCACCTATGAAGATTTCAAGATAGGAAAAAGGATGGATGGACAAGGGAATCTTTCAAAGACATCTTCTAGATTTCAAAGTTCATACCAGGAAGTCCAAAATCCTAGATCGAAGAAGAACATTCAAAAAGGAGAAAATTTCAAGATCAAGGTTTAAAGCTGGTATAATTTGGGAGTATTTTTCCAATCTCAAATTCCCAAAATTGAAGAAGAATTTCTCAAATCCAAAGAGATAAGCATGCCAAGGTGGCAACCACATGTCTCCACCAATAAAATAATTTTATGACAAGGAATCCAAGTTCAATGAACTTGATATTATCTTCGATCGGAATAAGGGGTGCTTTCTTCTAGAAGAAATCTCCATCTGAGTTGTTCATTTTTCACTAGTTCTCACTTTATAATCATTCTAAACCCTAATTAGGGTATAATTTTCTAAATATTTGTCATTGATCTTAAGTTAATCTTGGCCCTTCATCTATTTTTGAACTCCTATATAAACCCCTCTCATTTCATTTGTAAAGAGATTCAAAGAGATTGTTGATTAAAATACTTAAGTAAATTTATTATTCAATTGTTGGTGTAGGTGAATTTGATATGTTTTGCAAGTTCCATAGTTTCTTGTTTCTCACTTAGAGTATATTTATTCAAGTTGTTAAATTGAATGAAGTATTTGATGAGAATATTCATTGTGGAATCAATGTGTTCATACTTTTGATACTTGGATGATTTTCAGCTATTGTGCAAAGTTAGTTTGAACTTGTGATAGAATACTTAACTTTAATTATTGTATTCATTGTTCAAAATTTGGTCAATGTGGGTGATGTGAAAATCGTTAGATACCTTAGAAGATTGCACCATTCTTGTGGTAGTTGTTGAATTTGGCAAACCAAGGATAGGTTTCCAATTCCAATTTTGTTGCCTTGTCTCCAGATTTCATAGGATTAATTCATAAAATTAGTTTAGGGTTATAATTATCTTCTCAAACCTTCCTCTTTTGCTCTTTGTTTTAGAAATATTTATAAGTATTAAACCCAAAAAATAAAAAAAGAAGAAGAGAAAAATAGAAAATAAAATTCATCATCCAAAAGTTGACAAAGTCTTGAGTAACAACGTAAGTCCCCTTGGAGGTTTTTAGAAAGTCATCCTACCACGAGAGTCTATCCTGGACAACAAAATCACACACATCTGGAACCTTGGAGTCATCTTTGTGAACACACAGTTTGTCTGTTTAGCACATTGGAGGATTTTGTTCAAGAGAGGATAGAGTACTCCTGGTATTTTGTTTTATGTTGTCTATGTCATAAAACATACACCAATTGAATTGTCGCTAGGAGGGCATAAACATGAATACCATATTTTATCAATTTCAAGAGTAGAATTATCAAGTGGAGAATCTATTTCAAGAACTACCCTTCATTGTCACAACACCAACAGAAATTGGTGCTAGAAGGAGGGCATGACCAAATTTCATTCAAGAAACCATAAACTAGTATGATATTTCAAGCTAAAAGATATTTCTCAAATGAATGGATATCAATTACATGTTTCTCATGATTAAGAGGGTCATCAAGATGATTTTTCTATGCTTCATAAGGGTTTGAATGTACAACTGTTTCCAAAGATTTTATCTGACTGTGCAGTGATGGACACATGCATAATTCATGGTACCACTACACATAATAAGTTGAATTTATTGACATTCTTTTCAAGGGAACACTTAAATTCACAATAATTTTTTTTCTTTTGGGTTCTACTCAAACCAGTCATAATGGCAAAACCAGAATCATAAATCCCAAGTGCTAAAAATGAATTCTTCATGAGGTTCTAAAAATGATCAAGAAGCATTTGAACATTGAAGACATCTGATTAGGTGGCTTGTAGAGAATACATACTCTTTCACATTTTGAATTCACTTGCATATCATGCAAAGATATCATCAAGCAAGTTGAAAGTCAATTTGGATTGTTGGAGCAACCAGGTACATGTAATGAGAAATTTTCAAAGGATTACAAAGAAGACCACATTCGACTAACACACCTTGAGCCAGAGTAAAAAAACATCAAAGACAAAATATGGAGACTACACCTTGCAATTGTGAAGAATGAGAGTCACCCAAAGGAGCATATTGTTGCATCACTTGACAATGAAAGGAGTGAATTACAAGAAGATATCATGACTGAGTCAAAGGAAGTTCTAATTGAAGATGAAGTTCCAAACATTGCATCAAAAGAAGAATGTTTTTAATTCAAGGAAGAAATTGAAGATGTCATGAGTATGAAGAATTTCAAGCCGTCACTAGAGGTGAAATTTTAAACACTATTGGAAATGATGATCAAACACTAGTGCAAAATAACGAACAAATTGTTGCAATGAATGAAGAGCGTGAGGAACAATTAGTTTGTTTCAAATTCCCCGTCTCCCACCCATAAAAAAATAATTACGAGGAGGTGCTACAATTTGATATTGCATTTGAAGAATATTTGAAGACCACTTCTTGAAAGAATTATTTATTTTTGAGGACATGTTGACAGAGATACACAAGGATGCATGGTTTGCGCTACACAAGGATAAGCAAGAGGAAGAGATAATTTTTGGAGCTAAGTTCAAAATTGATCCGGCGTTCTTCACCCATGAATATGATGCTAATGCCAGTAGGAAGATACACCAACTTAAACCTTGTGAAGCTGTAGATGGTCAACCAGAATTTGAACAAGAAACTCTATTTGAGAGAAAAGGACACTAGGTTGTTTCTTTCCCTTCTTTTAGTGTTGAAAGTTATCATTTTGATTGTGGAAACTTGGGAAAGACAACTTGTATTTGGATAGATCATGATCCCAATGAAATGCCTAAATTGTTAATTTTGCACGATGTACTTCTTGAATATGAAGGTGAGATAAAAAATTTCTTAGAGTACAATGATGAATTTGCAAGACTTTGAGCCATCACCAATGCCTTATTTGTATTGAATATTTTGAGAAACCATGCTAGGTCATGTCTATATATAACTCTTTTGAGTTTGGTCTGTTTAGTTATTTTGTACAAAGAATAGTTTCTTTTTTATTTTGTTTTTCTTTAGTTTAGTTGTTTTTTTTCCTTTAATTTAGTAGTTTATTTTTTTTTCTTTAGTTTAGATTTTTTAGTTGCTTTCCTTGGTTTAGTTTGATTTAGTTTTAGTTTTAAGAAAATGAATTTTTACTTGATAAGAAGGTTATATATTTTTTTTCGTACACACTAGTGTTTCACTAAGTGATGTCCAAGTCATTCCATTGATAATAATTAATCAAGAACCATGGGTTCTGAGATTGATTCCTTCTAATTGTATCTCAAAGTTAGGATTTATATTTGACTTGGAAGTCTAATCATTTATTGTGCCTTAACATTTAAATATTTTGATTACTATATCTTTCAAACACACTTAATTTCTCTGAGTCATTAAGCTTTCTTAGGTGGCAGTCATGGCTTGTGAAAAATATAATATCTTATTTCAATGCCACTATAATTCTCCCCAACCCATAGTAAGCTTCACTACTTATGAGCCATGTAAAATAAAAAATTTCACAAGGAAATTATTTGGTTTGGGAAATGGGTATGCACTCCATTGATCCTTAATTATGCTCTTATTCTTTGTAGAGCCTCCCTCATTCCCCTTCCATGTTCGACCTTCCGAGGGGTGTGGATTAGATTTATTCTTGTATTCATGACCATGTTGAACCCTTGTGAGATTTTACCCTCGGGGTGATTTGTTGTCTACTTGATTACAAGACATGCCTTAGACTTGAGATGTGAGGCGAGGTCTTGTTATGTTTTGATATGACCGGTTGAGATGATATTTTGATGATGTGATAATCTTGTGAAAGGCTTTTATGTGATCCACTCAGTTTGATTTAGCCTTGTTTTCATTATGAGATACCACTATAGTTGTGCCTGGTATTTGGAGAGACCCTGCCCAGGTCATCATAGTAATTCATTTATCCTTATGATGGACGTAGCATCCAAATTCTTTATGTCTATGCATTATGGGTTTATATTTTATTGGATCAGACTGGATTTTGATGCACCCTATTTGCTCCCTTACTCATGATGATGATTCTATGATACATTATGTTGCATTAGGGTTCAATCGCCTCACAATAGGTGCTTAGTAATCATGCCCAAAGCCTCTCTTAGGAATAGTTTATTCAATCTAAGGATCAATTCTCCCACCATGAGGTGCATTTAGTTTTTCAACCTAGGGACGTATACTTGAAATGGTACGACACAGTATGTGCACTAAGTTCCTTAAAGAGCCACTCTACCTATGCTGCAGGAAAGTAAAGTACATGAAATGAATCTATACTGGGGCGGCAGGAAGGGAAACACACTTAATCCTTACTAAAATGAATGTTACAACTTGCAAACTCTACTTAAACCTATTCTTTCAACCTAGAGCATTCACTATAACTATCCTTGCAGGTGTTGCAGGAACATTCACAAAGTACAATGTTGCAGGAAGAAACTGCAATCTTGGATCTAGAATGCTTGGAAATACATAAAGTAAATATATTCTAATTCTACTCTAATCCACCTACCAAGTGGGCCCCCTTGGTCAGCTTCTGCTAATCTATGAACACATAATATAAACCAAAAGTTACTTCATTATCTTTCAAAACTGATTACATGAGAATGATACATGAAACTGAAAATGAACTTGCTGTGCAAGATACAATAAGAACATTGTATTCCAAAAATATCTGAACTTACAAACTATCAATCTCATCCCTATAAATAGAGCATAGACTTCTTTAGTCTGAAATAGAAAAAAGAACTATCTAACTAAAACCGCTCAAAAGAGAAAAAATAGGAAACACAACAACCCACTACATATGTAATGAATTCTGGGTGACCAAGTCAACATGCTGGGAATACAGAGGGAATATAGCAGAGCTACATTCATGTATATCTAAAACAGTAGCTTTTGATTTGCGGTAGCCTTTTCTTCTGATGCCATGATAGCTTATCCGCTCGAAGCTGGTCTTTTACGCCCTCCTTCAATGCTGTCGACCACTCCTAGCAACTCCTACTTCCTGACAGGATTAGTTATCATGCAAAAGATATTCATACAAGCAACTCATTCAAATTAATCCAGATGTTAGAACACACATTCTGATTATTATATGAAATACTGCAACATATATATAATATTGGCATAATATGACATATATATTCCACCCATGGTTTAATGGTTCTATCTGTACTTGACATAAGTTCAACTGACTAAAAGTTCACAATTGTTTTGATAATACTTAAAAACAGAGTATAAGGATTAATATAATAGAGACAGTAAAACAGTCTCATCATTTGGCCCTTGGAAAGATGAATGCTTTTCCTCAAGCATTACATCTTCTGGTAGTTGCTCTAAAATCTCCAACCTCTATTCTCCCTCTCCTTTGGCTTTTGAAGGTGTAGTAGAACCCCCTTGTTTTCTCCCAGACATCTACTCTGTGATTTTCCTGCAGTCGGTCAAGTCTGTCAGTATTGATGTCATACAAGGGCTAGAGGAGCATCGGTGGTTGCATGGTGAGTGGACACCAGAGTTGCTGTCTAGTTTACCTTCCTAGCTGCATGTATTTTGGTTCTCTTTGAATAGCTGCTTGGAGGTTGATAGGACTGTGTGGCTCAGATTTCTTCAATGCCTCAGATAACCAACCCCATCTGCTTCTGGCTCCATCTAGGGCTCTCTGGAAGACAAAGTAAGAAAAACCATCATATTTTGCATAGACATCTGTACAAATCCCGAAAAATTTATCCCTTGTTTCCTCCTTAATTTTTCCATAATTTAAATTGAGCCAATCTCCGAGGAGTATACCAACTGTTTGTCATAGTTGGCTTCATTATGCATCTAGGACATTAATGCCCTTAGGTGTATATCCCCTATGTAGAGTAGAGGATTCCACTCAGTCTCAGCTGGGATAATGAAGTTATGCATGTACAATTCACAAAGTAGATTTTTTTGCCATGAGGGAAGAGTCTAGTAAAGGCCATAAAATTCTTGGGCTGACTTGAACTCAGAGTCTATATCTTTAATGGTCATTAGTAGCTGGAACAAGAGGAATTGTTTTTTCAAACATATGGTATAAACCCTAGGAGGTGGCCTACATGAAATTATTTGATCATCCAGTTTGAGGGCATGATCCATCTTTTTTTTTTGTTTTGCTAATTTCTCTTTCAATTCTGCAATTTCTTCCCCTTTCTCTATTATTATTATTTTCAGTTTCTTCTTCTCCTCTCCCCATAAAGTTGTTGTTAGAACATTCTTTTTATGCAATCCAAAGAGAAGCGTCTGCAAGGTGATTGGGCCACAATATTTTTCCTGATTTCTTTGCCTCCTCTGTTCCTTCCAAGACTGCTCTAAGAAACTTATTAACCAAGTTCTATTGTAGGGCACTAAGGCAGTTTCCTCATAGGTTGACTTACGGATTACTGAGGCATTCTCCTCGTTAATTTCTGGAATATCCTGATGGATTTCCTGGGGACAGTTTTGGTAAACATCAGGTTTAGCTTCATAAGATCTGTTGAATGCGGTGGAAAGTCTGGAACTGCAGACTGATTTGGGGAATTGTCTAGAATAATTTTCACATTTGGCTGTTCATCAAATTGCAAAGGAGAAGCAGGTTGGCTTTGGGAGGGTACTCTAAGGAGCTGTCCTCTCATTCTGGAACTCCTTCACACAGGGGTTTCTGCAATTTCTACAGCCTTTTTCTTAGTAGCCTTCATTAGTTTCTTTGCTGCAGGAGTAGCTGCTGCAGGAACCGACTTCCTTTTCTTCCCCTTTGAAGAAGTAGGGGTTTGTGGTTTGGCTACAGGAATTGAAGGTTATTCCTGTAATTTTCATTTTCCTTTGGTTCGGGAAGAAGTAGGTACATTTCTCTCATGAGCAGGTAAGGGCACACTTTCTTGAAGATTTACGGTTTTTTCCCCTTGGGTATCTTGTTCAACAACTGGGTCAGATGGTATTGCATTATCATGACCAATTTGTACATTAGGGTTAACTTGTAGTTGTAGGTTTTTGTGCTAGAAAAACTCTGACCATGCCATGAGAGAGGCATCCCTTAGAGATATTTCTATTAACAATTTAACTAGGGCATGTTGGGTGACATAATTTGCATTTTATTTTTGGGTCTCCTCAGCACTAATGCATAGCATATTATACAAGAAATTTGGGACATTTACTGATAGATTATGCCTTACATAACTCAGTAATTTGAAATGATGTGCGTGAAAATTGAAAAATATCCCTTCACATGTAAAATACCTGATGATATGCGTAGCCAACTCATTATACGGTGGAGAAATAGACATTCTTTTGCACCCTTGTTTGGTAATTTCCAATTGAGGGTTACCTGGTAGGGTAAACTGGGCCCTAGCTGATCTAGCATCACGTACATTGGGGTAATGTTCCCCAACCATTGGTAATCTAGTAACTTCTGCTATTCACTCCTCTATTGCGACCATGGTCAATCCCCACATAGTTTCTTTCCCTTCTTTGAATGTACTCGCAAATTCAGCTGCTGAGTCCTCATCAAATTTTTTTAACCTTAAGAAGTATCTTAGCCAGCCACATGCATTAAATTTTCTTACCGCTTCAACATCTGAAATTAGCACACCATGTACTACTGGCTCATGTCTCTGTAACTGGCCTCCCATCTGTGCTTGCCAATTTTCAATTTGTCTGCCCTTGTAGAAGATAAAAACTCTGTTCCTTGAATATCAGACTACTCATTTTTGAAAAACTATGGGCTTTCTTCTGAATTCCTCTGTCATCCTTAGTATGAACAATGGTGATGTATTTTAAAAAGAGAAATCATAGTCTTTACTGTGGGTTGCCACTTAACTTAATTATAAGTCACATCAAGTCTCACAATCATGGAGGATTTGGGAATAAAGGTATGATAGTTGTGCGATATAGCACTAGAACTTTTAATGAGACAAGGCTAAGTACAGATTTGAGGTGACATAAAATCTTGTAGGCGTAAATAGAAATGACAATTTGGAATTAATACACTTCCCTCCCCCCTACGAAACATTTACAAGTGTCCACACTTGGTAGAATTGGCACGAAGAAAGGAACTTGCTTAATGCCGTAATGATATATTTATTGCAGTACTAGATATAATAATTGAAATCTATGTGCTAAAAATGGAAAAAAACTGAAAAGCGTGTACCTGTCATTTAATATTTTCATGTGCCATCAAAAGGTGGCAAGAGTGGAATGAAAGTGGTGGCAGTTTGTGTCAGCATACTCAACTCTTATTGAAAGCAAAGAAAGGATGATTGAGATGACGTGGAGGGTGGGTGGGTGGTAGATAAAGAAATGAGATGAGTTGGAAAGAAGAAGTAGAAAGTGAATGGAGGAATGTACTTCATGTAAACACAAAGTTTTTATTTTGGACATGCTTCGATGGAATTTTATTGAAGAGCTACAGGAAGAAGGTTTGCACCCTCTGCTACAAGAAGTGTTACCTGTTGCTCGTTTGAAATTTATTGTTGGAATTGCTGTAGGAAGTCTTCTTTTGTTTGAGTTTGGTGATACAACTTTAGCCGATGTCCATTGAATAATAGTTTGAATTGCACTGGGTCAATTGTGGTCAACTGGACGACTCCATTGGTGAAGACATGGCTTATTTCATATGGCCCCAACCATCTTGTCTACAACTTGCCTGGTATTTATTTGAATCTTGAACCGTATAGCAATGCCCAATCGCCAAATTGAAACAGTTTGTTCTTAATATGCAAGTCAGGCCATTTCTTCCTTTGTTTCTGGACTATTTCAGTTCTCTCCAGTGCAGATTTGCACATTTCATCCAAGGAATTGAGATGTAGCAATCGCTTCTTCTGTGCTGCAGGAAGAACTATATTTAACTTCAGTGTTGTCCGTAGTGTTTTGTGTTCAAATTCAATGGGTAGCATTGCTTCTTTTCCATATAACAGCTCAAATGGAGTGAACCCTATGGTGGTTTTTCAAGTTGTTCTATACACCCAAACAACTTTTGTTAGTCTGTTGCTCCAGTCCCGATGATGCAAATGAACTGTCTTTGTTAAGATGGCTTCTATTTCCTGATTTGTAACTTCAGCCTATCCATTAGCTTGAGGGTGATAAGGGCTTGACTTCCTATGTTTGATATTATATTCTTTCATGAGCTCTGTTATTAGATTGGAAGTGAATTGGGCACCTTGGTCAGTTACAAGTTCTCTTGGTACTCCATATCTGGTGAAAATCTCATCATACAAAAATTCTGCAACCTTATGGTCTTGGGCATGTTTCATAGCTTTTACTTTGACCCATTTGGTCAGATAGTCAGTGCACACCAGGATGTAAGACTTCCCGTTGGATGGAGGGTCTATTGGACCAATGAAGTCCATGCCCCATTTGTTAAATGGAGTTACCACCACCTGTGGATTTAATGACATTTCATCAAATCTAGTTGGTCGGCCCATTCTCTGACATTTGTCACATTTCCTTGTGTAGCTGGTTGCATCCTTGTGAAGTGTAGGCCAATAATATCTGGTTGTTAGAATCTTTTGGGCTATTCTTTTTTCTGCAAAGTGTCCCCCACATGGTTCATTATGACAGGCATGGAGAATTTCATATGTCTCATCTTCTCGCACACATCTACGCATTACTTGATTAGGTCCAGTGTAAAATAGTATGTTATCAATCCAAGAGAAATTAAAGCTTTTCTCGACAAGCAGTGTCCTATCCTTGTAAGAAAAGTGTGTTGGCATTTTGTTTGCTGGAAGGTAATTAACTATGTCAGCATACCATGGAATTTGGACAACAATATGAAACAAATTATCATCTGAAAATGCATCATCTATCAGTGTAGTATCTTCTTCAGTATGGTGGATTCTTGATAGATAATCAGCTACTACATTTTCCTTGCCAGGCTTGTCAACTACAGTAATTTCAAATTCCTGCAAAAGAAGAAGCCATCTTGCTAACCTGCCTATGATAGCAGGTTTGTTCATGAGATATTTAATTGATGCGTGGTCAGTATGAACGAAAATAGGATAGCCAGTTATATAATGACAAAATTTGTTCAGAGAATAAACTACTGCTAGTAATTCTTTCTTGGTCACTGTATAGTTTAATTCTGGTCCATGGAGGCTTTTACTAATGTAGTAAATTGCAATTCTCTAGGTTACTAGACTTTTGTCCTAGGAAAACACCTATTGCGTAGTCTGAAGCATCTGTATGAATGTGAAATGGCAAAGTCCAATCAGGACCCCTAAATATGGGTGCAGTGGTCAACAGTTTCTTAAGCTGCAGGAAGGATTAATTACATTCCTTTGTCCAATTAAATTCAGTCTCTTTGGTAAGAAAAGTATACAGAGAACTAGCTATTTGACTAAAATTTTGGATAAACCTTCTATAGTAGCCAACATGTCCTAGGACAGACCTAACATCTTTCTTCTTTGTAGGAATAGGTAATGTGAGAACTACCTCTATTTTCACAGGATCTACCTGGATTCCATCTTTGGAGATAAAATGTCCCAGCACTACGCCTTCTTACATCATCATGAAGCATTTCTCACTATTGAGAGACAAGTTGTGTTCCTGATATCTGATTAGTACTCTTTCCAAATTCTTTAGGGCTTCCTCAAAGGTGACACCAAATGTAGTAAAGTTGTCCATATATATCTCCATACAATCATGTGATATGTCAGCAAAGATGCTGATTACAGCTCTCTGGAAAGTAGCTGGTGCATTGCATAAGCCAAATGGTAATACAGAATAGGCATATGTGCCCCAGGGGCATGTGAATGTAGTCTTCTCTTGATCTTTTGGAGCAATGTTGATATGGTTGTAACCACTATATCCATCCAGAAAGGAGAAATATTTCTTACCAGGCAGAGTATCTAGGACTTGATCAATAAAGGGTAAAGGAAAATGATCCTTCTTTGTGGCATTATTGAACTCTTCATAATCCACACATATTTTCCATTTCCCCCCTTTCTTAGGTACAATTACCAAAGGTGATACCCACTTGCTATCATAGATTGGATAGATGAAACCAACGTCTAGTAATTTTTGTAATTCACTTTTGACTATCTCTCTGAATGCTGGATTTATCCTTCTTTGAGGCTGGCGTAGTGGTAAGCTGCCATCATTAATGTAGATCCTATGGGTGTAGAGTTTGGGGTTCAAACCGAGAATGTCCCTTAATCCCAAGCAAAGGCTTTCTCATGCTTACGCAAGAGTTTTGTTAACAATTCCAATTGTGTGGGTGGTAACTTGTTGTTCACATGGAGATTGTGACCTTGGGAAATTTCTACTGTAGTTTTTATCTCTACCATTGACATCTCAGGTACTGGGCTTGTAGCTACTTCACATGGTAATAACTGGCTAATTATCTCAGGGATTGCTTAAAAGATACAATCTTCATAGGTACATAGCTGGAGAATAGCACTTTCAGAAACATCTTTTGCTACTATACACTCATTGGTAAGAATAATTTTTATTACATCATCTTCCTCTTGCATTTTTAGAAAAGACTATCTATGCATCATCATAAGCTGAGCAACAGAGTTGACCTCTTCTCCTTCATCCCCTAGCTCTAGATAAATAGGATCTCTCAAGTCTGGCTGAGGTTAGGCAGGAGGATAGAGTGCTAGCTTCTTTATTGCCTGACTATTTGAAATTGTCATACTTCCTGATCTGCAGTTAATTTTTGCATCACTGGTGGCTAACCAAGGTCTCCCTAAGATGACTGGATAGCCAACAACGTTTACTTTTGGTGATAAGATGATAAAATCTGTAGGGTATTCTCATGATTCTAAGGTGACTACCACATCTTCTATAAGACCATCTAGAGTGACTTTTGAACTATAAACAAGTTGTAATACTTTTGGTGTTGTTCTCAAACCCTCTATACTTTGTCTGTGCATTGTATCTTTAGTCATTACATTTATGGCTGCTCCCAAATCAACTAAAGCATTTTAATAGATTGTCCATTAATTACCAAATCTATCACTAGACTTCCAAGCTCTGAATATTTGGGTATAAATACCTTGCCCAACATTATATTAGCAAGTTGCCCAATTACATGAACTATTTGAGGGTCCTTTTTCCTTCCAGGATTTTCGAGACATGCGTCCTTAATAGCTTTCCCATAGATAGGAACATCTTTGATAGGTTGAAACAGAGGTATTTGGATGTGCATATTCTTAAGCTTCTTAAGAATGTCAAAAGGCATTTCCTGTTGGGATATAGGCTTTTCTATTGTTAGCCTTTGTGGAAAAGGAGGGTCAACTGAGGTTTCAACATCAATTTTGCTAGATTTTTGAGTTGATTGGGTTGTATTTTTCAATGTAGCCTCTGGAAGAGGTGCTGATGCTACAGGAGTGTCGGCAACTTATGTGATAATAGGATGTTCGGGTGCAGGCAGAGTAGTACCTGACCTCAAACCTCAAATGGATATAAGATATCTCTAGAGCATAGGCAGGATACTATTGTGTATCAATGGTATACATTAGCTACTGCTGTTGCTTGCTATTTGGATTTGGTTGTGGCTGAGCAGGTAATTGGGTTTGCTTTGGATTGGGGCTAGTGGCTGCAAGAGGTGGCATTATTGCAGGTGGTGGGACTGGCGGTGGTAGTTGTTGAAAAAGAGGATTTTGGTTAGGCCACTGTGGAGCCCCCCTCCATTGGTTATTTTTTTGCCAATTTCCTTGCAATGGTTGCCATTGGTTTTGCTGGTTTGGCCACTGGTTATTTTGCTGGTTAGGCCACTGGTTATTCCAGGCTAGCTGAGAGTACTGAGGAGTATTCATATAACTTTGGTTCTTCCATTGACTATTGTAAGGATTTGAAAATTGTAATGAGTCCTGAGGCATACCTTGTCTTGAAGCCCATGGTTGACATTGAGCAACAAAGAAAACTTTCTCATCATCATCCTCTATCTTCATGTACTCAGTAGGCAAATGTTGATTTTCTAGGTTCGCCACCAGCTTGCATCCGCTGTCTTTCTTTTATTTACGATAATGTGGATAGTACTCAACTAACTGCAATTTAGCGTCTATATGTTTCTTCTTAGAAGTCATGGTGTCGAGATGCATAGCAACATCATTAATGATGTCTTTCTTGAAATCTAGTAGCAAATTAGATATGGCCAACTTAGAAATGCCTAAACTTCTCCCTTTAATGACTATAGATTGATATCCTTTTCTTTTCTTCCCAGTTGATCTGGAGTAGTTGAGACAGATTTTCTTGAGGTCATCCCAAGAAGATTGGGATATTTCCCCACCAGCCATGAGGTCCAATGCTTCTAAACAACTGTCGTTCACTCCTCTCAAGAAGACTAGTTTCTGTGACTCCTCCGCCAGAACATGTTGGTGATTCTTTTGCATGGTGTATAAAAAATGTGAAACATAGTCCTCCAAAGTTTTGTCCTCCTTCTACGAAATTCTAAAAATGTCATCTCCCCTCGGGTCACTCCCCTTGCAATATTATTTGTATTTCTACAAAAATAGAGTCTGCATTTCATCCCATGTGCCTACTATATTTGCTCCTAGGACCATGAACCATCACAAGGCTGACTCCTTTAGTGTTGCTGGAAACAACTTGAGTTTATGGGCATCGGTGTTATAGTCAAAGCTATGATAGAGGATGTCAAACTCAAACAAAAAGGTGTTAGGATCTTCTGTTATCAGCCCATAAAACTTTGGAAGTGCAGCAGAGGGTATATTTTTGAGATTGGCATTGTTTATAAGGCTCGGTAGAGGAAATGGGAAAGTAGGTTGTGCCATTACTGGAGGTATTGGGAGTTGGTGGTGCTGTTGGAAAGGAATATTAGCCACAAGATTGTTAACAATAGGTGTGTTTGGGTCAGAATTGCCAAGAAAGTTGGCCAATATTTTAGCGAAGGGCCAAAGACCACTTATATCAAAAGGTTCTGCTCCAGCAGAAGATGCTGCAGGAAACTTGAGAATTGCATCAACAAAAGGAAACTCAACTTCTTAAGCTTGCTCATTCAAATTTGTAGGTTCTCCTGGAAGAAATATGCCATATTCATCTCTTCTTCTTCCCCTTCGATGCATGCAAATGAATTCTTCACACTGGTGAAGCAAATTTAGGACCGCAAACCACTAAAATAGCTAAAAGAATGAAAAATGACTCAGAAAGTTTCTTAGCTTGACACCATCCCCGGCAGCGGCGCCAAAAATGAACTGCCTCACAATAGGTGCTTAGTAATTGTGCCCAAAGCCTCTCTTAGGAATATTTTATTTAATCTAAGGATCACTTTTCCCACCATGAGGTGCATTTAGTTTGTCAACCTAGGGATGTATACTTGAAATGGTATGACACAGTATCTGCACTAAGTTCCTTAAAGAGCCACTCTACTTATGTTGCAGGAAAGTAAAGTACATGAAAGGAATCTATACTAGGGCTGCAAGAAAGGAAAAACACTTACTCCTTACTAAAATGAATGCTACAACTTGAAAAATCTACTTAAAATCTATTCTTTCAACCTAGAGCATTCACTATAACTATCCTTGTAGGTGCTGTAGGAATATTCACAAAGTACAATGCTGCAGGAAGAAACTGCAATCTTAGATCTAGAATGCTTGGAAATGCTGAAATTAAATCTATTCTACTTCTACTCTAATCCACCTACCAAGTGGGCCCACTTGGTCGGCTTCTGCTAATCTATGAACACATAATATAAACCAAAATTTACTGCATTATCTTTCAAAACTGATTACATGAGAATGATACATGAAACTGAAAATGAACTTGGTGTGCAAGATACAATCAGAACATTGTATTCCAAAAATCTCTGAACTTACAAATTATCAATCTCATCCCTATAAATAGAGGATTGAATTCTTTATTCTAAAATAGAAAAAAGGAACTATCTAACTAAAACTGTGCCAAAGAGAAAAAATAGGAAACACAACAACCCACTACATATGCAATGAATTCTGGGTGACCAAGTCAACATGCTGGGAATACAGAGGGAATATAGCAGAGCTACATTCATGCATCTTTGAAACAGTGGCTCCTGATTTGAGGAAGCCGTGTCTTCTGATGCCATGATGGCTTATCCGCTCGAAGCTAGTCTTTAACATCCTCCTTCAATGCTATCGACCACTCCCAGCGACTCCTACTTCCTGGAAGGATTAGTTATCATGCAAAAGATATTCATACAAGTAGCTCATTCAAATTAATCTAGATGTTAGAATATACATTCTGATTATTATATGAAATACTACAACATATATATAATATTGGCATAATATGACATATCTATTCCACCCATGGTTTAATGGTTCTATCTGTACTTAACATAAGTTCAACTGACTAAAAGTTTACAATTGTTCTGATAATACTTAAAAATAGAGTATAAGGATTAATAAAATTGAGACAGTAAAATAGTCTCATCAAAGGTTATTTGGTTAATTGATTATCATAGCAATGTAGTTGAGTGTTTGATTTGTGTGTATTGGTTGGGAATAAGGAAATTATATTCGTAATAAGATGAGTTGTGATTTTAATAAATGTTAGGTGCTTAAATTTTATTTGTATGAGAATGTTAATTGATCAATTGAGTTGAGTCGGGATTGAGTATGTAGTGATGTTTATTAAATTATTAATAGGATAATGCAATTAAGTATTGTAACCACCCTAATTTGGTTTTCTCTAACCATAGACTCTATTTTCCCTAAGTGTGATCATACCCCTAATTATGTCAAGACAATTCTTCAATTTATTGGCATAATTCTTTAAATCAAAGTTTAATCTCCTAGGTGATTTAATCACTAAATCAAATTAATTGCCTTAGCCAATTAAATCAAAACAATTGAATTAAATAAAAAATAATTCAATTTTATCAAAACAAATCAAAACATGGCTAAAGTAATTAATAAAAGGGAATTAAATAAATCCCCAAATTATATTTCCATTTACAAAAGGGAAAAGTCAATTCCCTAACCACTGGGAGTGAAATCACTTGGATCACCTCACATGGATCACCAAAGATTCAATCTCCACCTCTCTTCCACTTTCAATCCTAACCTCTCATTCACCTAATTCTTCTATAAATAGATTGAATTTTAAGCTCAATGGGCCCGTAATTTGAGTTTTCAATTTGAAAACTTATGCTGCTAGTATTGATAGATATTTTCATGCATTTTAGATTAAATCTTCATTGCATTGTTATAATCTTCAAATTTAAGAGTTAAAATGAACCATTTCTTGAGCATATAGGCTAGTTTCTTTGAATCTTTCATTCTAAGTTGTATATGTCATTGATTAATGCATAGTTTGAGGGAAATTATATCATTCTTCACACTCCTCTTAGATAGAAAGCAATAAGTCAGTTTTAGTGTTTGATTCAATGGATTATTCTTTGTTTTACACTAATGTAATGACTTATTGAAGTGTTGTGTTGCAACTTGCAGGGCAAATAGGGTCTATGGTCAGAGAAGACCAAATTAGGGTGGTTACAAGTATTAGATTGGTTAAATTAAATGGTTAACATGTGTGATGTGTAAATGTTGTACCTACAAGAATTCTGCACACAATCACTCAATACAACTTTATATTAGCATGTTAGCACAAAGGATGATCAAATTGATATCAACTAACATACTAAAAATGTCTTATTGCTTCCTAGCTAGAAGATTTACTTGAATTTTATAAAATGCTCTCAGATTAAGCATGAATTCATAGCAAATAGACAATCTAGGATGGAAGATTCATACTAAGAATTCCTAGAATGAATCTAAGATTATTCAATTATGCTCCATTAATTGCTAAAATGCATGAAATTAACAATTGAATTGAAGAACAATGAACTAGATTATGCTAGGAATTGAAATTGACATTATTTAGCTACTCAATGCACTATTCACCTATGAAATGAGATTATAATGGATTCATTATATAGATTTTACTTGGAGGGAAAAGGCGCAAATTCAAAATTTGAATTTGATGGTTGAGATACATCCATGAGGAATGGTCAAGATTGAATCCTAAGTGATCCATGTGGTTTCTCCATATTGGTTGGAGGTTTGACTTTTGTGCCAAGTTGGAGGAATATAAATACTAGGATTAATTAATTCATTTCAATTAATATCCTTAGCCATGTGCTTTTTGGTTTTTATTTGATTTAAATGACTAAGATAATTAAATAATTAATACCTCTTGGTGAGTGATGTTGGATTTTATTTTATTTTTTTGATGAATTATATAATTAAACTGATCTTGTTCAATTACATAATTATGATTAGCCTTGAATTTGATACCTAGGGCCTCTGATTGTATTATACCATTTTTAGGTGATTACATTTTCCCCTGTTTGAATTGATGTGTGATCAGTGCTTTGATTCAAAGAACATCTATTGTTGACTAGCGATCAAATAGTTTGATATGAATCTTGGTGAAACTATTCCTGATTTGAAATTGATTCTAAACTTGATCGAACGAAAAGCGATTGAAACTACTGGAGATCCTAGGTTGTTTGAAGAACCAGATAGATTGCACTTGTTGACAGAGCTGATGTGAAGACTAGAGAATCAATTTGATATGAAGCAATGAAATTGATACCCCAGCTTGTCTAAAGTTAATGATAGATTGAGACCAAAATAACCAATTTGATGTGAAGCAATGAAATTGTTTATCTGTCTGATTTTTGAGGATAATAAAGCCTAACCAATTTGATGTGAAGTGATGAAATTGATTACTGTTATAGTGTTGAAATCTTGATCAAATAGTCATTTTGATGCGAAGTGATGAAACTAATATCTCACAAGACCTGATTCAGAAAGATTGACTAGACAAACAATTTGATGTGATGCGATAAAACTAATTTTTGGTAAAGATTTGAGAAAATGACCAATTTGTTGCGAAGCGTTAAAATTGATCACTGTTGAGAATTTGATTGAGATAACTAACTTGATATGAGTCTTGATGAATTCAATTATCTCAAGATGTTCTAATGAAGAGACTACCAATTTTATGTGGTGCAATGAAACTGATATCTCTACTAATGCTTGAAACTTGAATATTGATAAGACCGAGTAATTTGATGTGAAGCGATGAAATCACTCATTCCTGGATTAGTTGATTTTCTGATTTTAGAACTGTTAACTTGATATGATGTCTAATGAAGGTTCCCCCACCTATTGGGAATTTTATTTTCTTGATAACTTGATCGATTGCAAAGTCAAGTTAGAATTGATAATGCCTCACTTATTAAACATATTTGATAACATGATCACTTGATTGAAAATGATTGATTATGCCCCCTTGGAATCAAAATAGACATGAAATTGCTTGGTTTCCAAGTGAAAAACATGTGGATGAGAATGATAAGCTTGGAATGGAAATTTTGATTCCAATAGAAATGATAGTGGAAAGAACCAAAAAGAAACTGCTTCTCATTTGGTTAAAATTGGACTTCGGATGACAAAGATCGGGCCAAAAAGCTGCAAGTGAGGAGAAATAGATTGGGTGAAAAATTTGAAATTAATTACCCTAAAATGTGATTAAATAGGGTAAAAATCTATTTTACTATTCATTTTCACTATTCACAGTGAGATAATTTGAGAGCTCATAGCGAGAAGATGTCAATCCCAGTGGAAAAATACTATTTTGAGCTTGTTAGGTGACATCAGAGAGCTGCCTACTATCCTACTGTGGTATGTAGTCAACGACCTCTTGTAAATTTTGTCATTAATGTGTTTAAAATTTGAATTTATAGTTTTTTAGGCCCAAATGTCATTTAGGGTTTTTAGAGACTCATATCTAGTCAAAATAGTCATTTCCAGTAAATCCCCCATCATTTTTGGTGAATGACTTGTCATTTCTAGTTGCACTGTGAAACGTTGTTTCCCGTTTGTAAAGAATCATTTTTGGTAAAACATCGCTTGCAGTTTTTGAAAGGTCATTTCCAGAGAATGAAACATTGTCTTCGGGGTAAAATGTCATTTCCAGGGAATGAAGAATTTTTTCCTAGGCATAACGTCATTTGTGGTTAAAATGGTGTCTGTAGTCCCTAAAACATCTTTTTCAGGATAATAGGCTTTAAATAGATCTTTTTGCCTTATAAAGTTCTAGTTTATGATTACGCTGATGGTGCTGAATTGTTTATTATCATCATCTATTGAGTTTTACTTGTTTCTATCCTTTTGTTAGCCCCATATGTATGATTTGTATCTATTTTTGTGCTTGTAGATTGATAGGGGTACTCTGTTTATGCAAGGTCCATATCCTCGTCTCTTTTCTATGATTGATACCCTTTCCATGGCGGATAGGGGATATATTAGACATTGTGGTCTGGGTCCTCTTCTTGACATGCCTGAGTATCAGATCAATAAGGGACTGTTGACCCCTGAGGATGTGTGGTGGACTCTATACATTCCTGTGATGGGAGAGTTGGCATATTACGATTTTACTAGACGTCTCTGCATAGATGCAGTAGTGTGTGTTTTCCAGGATCCACTGATCGTTGATAGGAACATTACTTGGGAGAAGATGGAGAGGTAGTATGATGCAGGAGAATCTTGGTCCTAGGCAATCCTGCTCAACCAAAAATATGTTTTCTTTTGTTCTTTAGTTTGTTTGGAGGCTTCTCGATGAAGTACTCTATTAGTCAGGCTCTATCACTTGGTTATGCTTGTTCTGAGTTGGTCTCTGTTGCTTGGGTTTCTATCACTCAGGCATGCTTGTTTCTGAGTTCATTTTTTCTGTCGCTTAGGTTTGTCTTTTATTGCTCGGGTATGCTTGGCCCAAGTCCTGTTCTAGTTCTTGGGGTGTTCTTTGCCTGAGTCACTCTATCACTTGGGTATGCTTGGCCAGAGTCATGTTCTATTTCTCGGGGTGTTCTTTGCCCGAGTCACTCTTTTGCTCGGTCATCCTTTGCCCGTGTTGTTTATTTTGGAGTTGGATGTGGTGGTTGACTTCTGTATTTAATTTTCATGGCTTAATTAATATGAGGTGTATCTTTGGTATCTGTTTGGACCTAAATCTGGGTCTCACTTATGGATTTGAGCACCGACCTCTCTGGTGGACTCTCGTATATATTTATTTCTATGTTCTTAGTTTAGCAGGAAGTTTTTAGAAGTTAGAAGATTAAGTATTGAATTATCTGGAAGGTAGGTGTATGACCTCACATTTATGAAGATCAATATGTAATTCATTGAATGTATATGGCCCAAACCAGGAAGGCCTTATAGCTCGACATGTATTGAGTTTGATCAATTAGTGAAAATGATCTCTTCTATTTCTTCTCTCACTGTGTTGTTGTTGTTCTTTCCACATTGTCTTTGCAAGTTGGTTTGGTAGTTGGGAGAGCCTTTGGCCCCTCCTTCCAGGTCCTCCTTATGTCAGGTGGTATCAGAACATTGGTGAAATTTAAGTTCCTTCTTGTAAAACCTAACCCTAGTTGGTGATATTGTTGTGGGGTAGTTGATTGCGATCTGACCTACAATTGTAGAGAGATTCAAGATGGTTTGTGGGAGAGGAAATACAAATCCAGGTCTAGCTAAAATGCTTAGACAGATGGTTGCTAGATTGGAAGCTATTGAGGTAGCCTAGTGTAGAGGAATACATCTTGAGAATGTTAGTGCTGATAAATTGAAAGAGGTTCAAGGTGAAGATGCACCTGCACCTATGATGGATCAAGAAGAAGAAATATTCCTATGAGTATTGACAAGTTTGAAGTCCACACCTCAGTTAAATCCTCCTGAGTATAGTGGAAAATTGGATTCTGATGAATTAATTGACTGGATAATTGAGATGGAAAAGTATTTTGAATATGAGAATGTATCAGAGGAAAAGAAGGTGAAGATTGCAAGCACAAAGTTGAAAGGTCATGCATCCTTATGGTGGGAACATCTGCAATTGGATTGAAATAAGAAAGGTAAAGACAAAATCAAGGTATGGGAATATATGGTAAACAAATTGAAAGGTAAGTTTCTACCTTTTGATTATCAGATTAACCTGATTAGGAGAATGCAAAGTTTGAAGCAGAAAGATAGATCAGTAAAAGACTACAGTGAGGAATTCTATAGATTGGACATAATATCTAGACAAGTTGAAGATAAAGTGGAAAGAGTAGCAAGATATCTGAATGGATTGAGAAGTTCCATACATGACGAGATCGGTTTGGTCAAGATGGAAAGAATTGAGGAAGCATATCAATTTTCCCTAAAATTTGAGGAAAATTTGAACATAAGATATGAACAAAGACAAAGAGGTAGAAGTGGTAGATTCCCTAGAGGAAGAGGTAGATCTCATGGTGAGAATAGCAAATAAGAACCAAACAAGTCAATTTTAGACACACCTTAAAATAAGGGAAAGACTGAATGGAAAGGTGGAAGTTCATACCGAGGAAGACACAATTACTCCTAAGGTGGTTACAACAGAAGAGGGTTCCAAGTAACTTGTTACAATTGTGGTGAGGAAGGAAATAAATCCTTTGAGTGCACACATGCAAGCAAGAAGGTTGGTAGTACCAGAAATGCTTTGGTGCAAGAGGAGTCACCAAATAAAGCTGAGAAGGAAGGAAAAATCATGATCCAAAGGATACTATGGAGTGAGAAGGATAACAAGGTCATGTTAGAAAAAGTTTGTTCAAGACCAGATTTAGAGTTGTAGACAAATTTTGGAACGTGATAGTTGATAGTGGAAGCTCGGAGAATCTGGCATTTGAGGAAATGGTTACAAAGTTGCAGTTGGAGAGGATGAAGCATCTGAAGCCCTATCATATCTCATGGATCAAGGATGAGCACACATTAATGGTGATTGAACAATGTTTTGTGAATCTGAAAATTCGAAAGTATTATGATAAGGTGTTGTGTGATATTATGCATATGGATTGTTGTCATATTTTTTGGGTAGACTTTGGAAATATGATAGACATGCTATACATGATGGAATATTGAATAGATATGGGTAAAAGCACAATAATCTGTCACCCTTTTACAAAGGAAAAGGATGACAAAATCAAAGTTGTTCAGCTTCAATAGTATAAAAGTGACATTTATGTTTGGAATTTGAAGATGATGTAAACTAATAAAATGTTTTAAAATGGATGAAGTTCATGATTAATATTTTTGATATTTTTTTTGAATAAGTTTTGATATTTTTTTTTAATGTTTAAAGACAATTTTTCAGTTGCAAAAACATGCTGAAAATTAGGGGTCTAGTTCCTGCCAAAACATTATATGTAAAAAAACATTTTTTCCCCTAATTTCAAAATATGTTATAGATGACATATATAGCTAGTGCATGAAGAAATAAAAATTAGTTTTTGACCTATATTTTCTCTTTTATAACAATTCAAATTCTAACTCACCTGAAATCGACAGTTTTCATCTCCCGCCATATTTTTCATAACAAATATATCCCAATCAAAAAAATAAATATATATTCTTGAAG